>JABWIB010005538.1:5902-29455 GCA_016617825.1 Platyplectrum ornatum
TCCTGGGGGGGAATTCACTAAGCGGAGAGTTTGCTGGTGAATTTGAAAGGTGGTGAAGTTGCCCATAGCAACCAATCAGATTCGAGCTCACATTCTCCAGTATGCAAAATGAAACTGAGAGCTTGAATCTGATTGGTTGCTATGGGCAACTTCACCACCTTTCAAATTCACCAGCAAACTCTCCGCTTAGTGAATTTAGGCCCTGGTCTTTTGTTACGACACCCTTCCTCTGTACAGTAAAGGCGTGCTAACCTACTGATCCAGACTTCAAAATCACTGACATTTTATGCTTGCATGGTAAAGAATTCTGATGGTAAAGTATGTCTACTGGAAGTCTGTTTGCTGACTTTTGGTTACTTCCCCCTAGGACAAATCAAAAGCCAGCAGCATGGGGTTGGGGATAGGGGCGTGATTTATGCAAATCATGCCCACAGCCCCACCCCCTGGATGGCAAATGCATGCTTTTACCACGAGTGGACATGATGTAACCTCATCAATTGATTTACCTTGAATCCCAGGACAGGAGAGTCAGCGAAGCTCCCGGGACCCCGGCTGAAGACAGTTATCCAATGTAAATCACTCCCTTCAGCCCCAATCAATACTATGGAGGGATAATAAGTTACATCTCATCCACCCATGCTAAAAGCATGCGTTTGCCATCTGTGTGGCTTTTGCCATCATTTGCATAAATCATGCCCTCAGGCTCTTCCCCACCCTCCATGCTGCTGGCTTTTGGTCTCTCCCATGCAGGAGAAATGGCCAAAATCTAGGAGTGATGGCAACCCGGAACTATTCAGAACTTAGATCAGGTGGTTGATAATAATGAATTTAGGATGATACTGCCAATTTGGGAATGCTGGGACTGTGGAAGCCAGTTCACAAGTGGGGAATGCAACTGAAAGCCATCCAGACAATGTATTATTATTACTACTACTCATTATTATTATCAGTATAATTAGAAATTATGAAAAAACTATTTAATGAGCCACCCACATAGCAGAACCCCTCTAGTTTATAGTATAACATGGGTATACTATGGCAGACAGGTGAGTATAAGGTAGGTGTAAGAGAGAGCATAGCCCAGGTCCTGCACACGGTGTATCCTCGGGTATCCAGCACCATGCACTGCTCTCTCTTCTATTGTGCTGTGATAGATATGCTGCAGTGGAAGCCACGCCCCCACCAGCGCCACTACTGCGCTGATTGGCCGGCGGGGAGGGCGCGGAAACGGACGTACCCGTAGCAGTGCCAGTATGGAGGGAGCGTGCACACGTTCCAGGGCTGGGCTGCATGTGTGTGGCGTCACAGGAGACAGGGGGGAAAAACTGACAGAGGGGAGGAACCCGAGTCCACGGAAAGCAGAATCAAAACAACGAGGCACGCCTTCAAATCCTGGCTGCAGGCAGCGCTCCTCTCCCGCAAGGCTCGCCAATGCAGCCCGCGGCGCAGCACAGCACTTAGGCGCAGCAGCTCTCCCTCTTGTCTTCTCGCGGTCGGAGCACCATGGAGGGCGGCGGGGTGAGCAGCTGAAGGGACCCGGGGGACGAGAGCGACCGCTGGATGCGCAATGCCTAACGCCAAGAGCAGCAAGGGCAAGAAGAACAAGCGCGCCAACAGCAGCGGGGATGAGCAGGATAACGGAGCGATGGCAGCGGCGGCGGCTGCGGGGGGCATGGCAGCGGCGGCAGCAGCCACTACGGGAGCCGCAGCGGCATCCTCCGCCGTGCTGGTCGCAGCTTCGGCGGTAACGCCAGTGGCATCGGCCGCACCTTGCAGTGACAGCAAGAATGGTAAGCGGGGAGGCTGGCTGCTTTATATAGCGTGCACCGTGACAGCTGATCTGGGCCAGCACAACTATTCTTACACATTAGACTGCTGCTGGATCAGATGAATGTAGGTGCTGCTTTCTCATCAGGCCCCTAGTGTTACACTCTAAGATCTGTCCATCAGATGGGATGAGCATGCTGTCCAGTGGCTTGTGCCACTCATCTTTCCAACTACATCTAATATATATATGTGTGTGTGTGTATATATATATATATATATATATATATACATATATACACACACACACACACACAGTGCCATTGCTATATTGTCAAGTGCCACAATGACATTTTGCTGTCAACAAAAGATGTCCAAAATATTACAGTAGATCAAGAGACTTATTGCAGCAGGTCACGGTAACAATTGACCTTTATGATGGCATAGGCTTGTTTGTACTGTTATGGGATGGAGGATTCTAGTATAAAGAATAGTCTACCCAATAAAGTTGGAGTGAATGACATTCAGATCGCCTAGGATCTACAGCCGTCCTATTGGTTATTAAACTTTGTAAAGGACAGAGATGTATCTGTAATAACCACACAAACTCCTGCAGCTTTGTTTACTTCCTGGATGATGACTAGGAAGCATACAGCAAATCAGCAGTGCCATGCGGATGGATAGTGACTGCTATAATCAATTGTTAATTATTTATAAATGATAATCCTGCAGTATCTCAACAATGCCTGTAATGATAACTACACGGAATGACATTCCAGTGTTTGTACTTTAGTGAGGCCAAGAACCCAATGAGTATTTCAGGCCCACTGACCATATACTGTATAATGAACGGTTCTGCCCCAGATATAGGTAGCCAGATAACAGACTAGTTCCACATATGATGTTAAACAAAAGCCTTAACTTGGGTTAGTCTTACTTGTTTAGCTGCTAGCGTCCCGCTTAGTCAAGATTATGGATATATACAGGTCTTCCTGTAACTATGCAGAAGGCTGTATTACACTGCTACAGGAGGTCATTATTGGGATAGAAAGATTGCATGTGTATTTAAAGTGAGGAATGTGTAGCAATAGGCATAAATGCAATAAATATTGATATTCGAGCATTAACTGCGATCTGTAATCTGACTTAAGAAAGTTCCATTTAACACATTGTGACCAGAAGTCCTAAGTGCAGGATAGACATTGATTTTCATTGTATAGACTGTTAAGGCAATGCTCTGTGAGTATAGAACAGCAGACGAGTCAGAATTCACCAATGCCCTGTAACGGGTTTCCCCTAAGAAAGTAATTTAATGTCAGTGATATTAATGACAGGATCTGTACTTGAGCACGTTTTACGATGTGCATGTTTCACACTGTAACTTCTGATCTGGATCCAGTCTACCATGCGGTATGTGTTTACAGTGTTGGCAAGGTGCAGCCACATCAGAAATCACCTACATTATACACACACACACCAAAGGCTATATTTACTATACTGCGGGATTGGAAAAGTTCGAGCTCTCCATTTTATATTACATGCTGGAGAATGTGAGCGCGAATCCAACTTTTCCAATCCTGCAGTATAGTACATATAGCCTTTGGTGTGTGTGTGATGTAGGTAATTTCTGATTCGTTCTCTCTGAAAATGCAGTGGTGATATGCTTCCGGACCATTGTGTATATGAGAGGTGTGGTGTCCCCTCACCTACACCTGTGGGACCAGGTATTGCTGGGCTCTGAACATGCAGCGAGTCTGGATCTGGTCCTTAAATGCCCGTCTTTCAATGTAGCAGCATCTATAAGGAGGGACATGTGGTTGGTTAGTTAGATTTCATATAGCACTGATGTAGTGCAGCTATCAGATGTATACCTCCCCTTCCCAATATTTGGTCTGTCGTGGAATGAAACATGATACTGTGTTTTCCAACAGAATCAACTATTTCAGGGTTCTTAAAATGAAAGAATGTTTCTTGATTTTTTTTTCTGCATTCCATATACTGGTAAATGTAATTCTGTAGTAAATGCAAATTGTACTTACATGGGGGTCCAGTACTTTTTCAGTCACTATCTCGCTTCTCTTGCATGATGTGTACTTATATATTTACTATACAAATATGGGGTATTAAGTTATTGCTTTATAACTCTGGAGCATGTTATATATGATATGGACGTGGTATAAGACCTCTAAACCCTCTCTACAAATTGCAAGTGTGTCAGGTTTGAGAACAGTGTTGCATTTCTCACCGTTTTCTCGCTTTTTCTATACTTTTAGAAGAATTATCTACATTATTCCTGTATGCTGAAAAAAGAAGCCATATATTTGAAATGAAGCCTATATTAAAAAATAGCAGTATAATATTAATTAATTGACAAACTGCACTCCATTTGGTGCAGTGCAATAAATGTATTATTCTATATCCTCATGCATTATCCTCTCAAAAGTGATTGCATTATCTTATGATCTTAATGTGGGACTCGCATAACAGCAGGAGGTGGCAGATAACAGGACAGTTTCCCTGGGGAAAATGTCCTGATTATCACCACTACTCACTGGAGCGACAAGAGGAAGGGAGGGCCTGTATACCCCCTTTATATCCCCTGCACTGATTGGATTACCGGCTGTCTGAGAGGGTAGAAGCTTCCTGATGAGCTGACTTTCTGCTGGCAGCGGATGGACACGCAGGGTGCAATCAGATCCCAGACACCACAGTTGGGTAAGTGCATCTGAGGCTGGCAGGGTGGTAAAACTGCAAGTGTGTGTTGGGTGTCTCTGCCTACATGCTGCGTGATATCCTCCCATCTGGGAAATCCAAAAGATCAGTTTATCGTCCCTGAGCCATTTTGGACCGATAATCTGTTTTGTAGTATGTAATAGGAAACAAGAGCAAGACATTTCCACTTTTCCACAGTTTAATAAATCTATCCATTCACTCTCCCATTGCCATTATCATCCCTTGTTCTGGTGCGAAAGATAGTTGGCATGTGGGAATTGATGATAACAGTTTTTATTGGTTGACCTGTCTCTCAAGCGGCCTATATTATATGGAGCATTTGGGTGGTGACCTATGCGACACAGATATAACCAATAGCCTCTTGTTCCTAACTTCCATGATTTCTTAAATAATCCACATAGCTGTAGAAGACTTGCATTTTGATTAGTTTATAATAGCATTTTATTAACTGATAACAGTAAATGACTGAAGGGAAATCAAATTCAAATCAATATCTGGTGCATCTTCTAGGCACACTTGTACACCAGTATTTTATTTTTTTTTTAAAGAAGTTCCAAACCTCTTGGAGAACTAACCAGAGATCTGCTATGATTAGACTATGGGGAGGGGATAGAACAGGGGTGGCAACATGTGGGGGGAGGGAACGGTTAATATAAGGGCAGAGTTAGTGCTGGACTTACCTGTTCGCGCTGGCGATTAGAATGGTGTCCTATCTGGGAATGTACTATATTGGCTCCTCTTCTTTTGTTACTGACAGTTTAGGCTTTGTGTATTGAAATTTATCTGCAGTGGATCACAAACTTTCTCCGTTCACTCCAAAGCCTAAAAAATGCACTGCATTTACATTTTACAAGTAGCTAGCTCCAAACAACTTAATTGTAAGTTGTAATTAGTCAGTTCACAATTAACAAATTTTTATATATATATATATATATATATATATATATATATATATATGTATAAAGTCATATATTTGTCAAAAATGTATTTGTATATTCTTGGGGAAAATAAATATTTGGACAATCCAAAAGTTTAACTCAATAAACTTGGGTTCAAACGTTTGCTGTAGTTTTTGACCAGGTTTGCACACAGGTTTGCAGGTATTTTGGCCCATTCTTCCATGCAGATCTTCTCTAGATCTGTCATGTTTTGGGGCTGCTTCTTATGGAGCCTCCCCTAAGTTGCCTGGGCGGTGTGTCTTGGGTCATTGTCATGATGGAAGACCCAGCCACGTTCCATCTTCAGTCCTATTACCGAGGGATGGATTTTTGGCCAATATCACAATAAACAGCCCCATTCATCCTCTTCTTAATGTGGATAGGTTTTCCTGTCCCTTATGCGCAAAAGCAGTCCCAAACATGATTATTCCACCCCATGCTTCACAGTGGGGAAGGTGATTTTGGGATACCATTCATCATTGCTCTCCCTTCAAATTTGTTAAGTGTAGTTAATACTTAGGAGTTCGATTTTGGTATCCACTGACAACATTACATTCTCCCAATCCTCCTCCGGATCATCCAGATTGTCACTGGCAAACTTTACACTGGCCTGGACATGTGCTGGCTTAAGCACGGGATATTTTGGCTGCTCAAGGATTTTAGTCCATAACAATGTAGTGTGTTACTAATGGTAGCGGAAAAAGAAAATTTGGTTACACAGACTACTCCAGTTACAACTCCAGCTTCATACGCTCATAGCGGTGTCCAGGTATGGGGATCATTGAAGGTACACCTCTGTCATGCCGTTCTTATTCTCTTTTATATATTTTGGATTTTTGTTTGATATATTTTTGTACTTTCTTTATGATCTCTAGTGTATATTGGGCACTGAGAGTAGGCAGGGAGTGGTAAGCCCACTAATTGTGGGAGGAGGTGAAGACGGATACCTTGTGGTTGACGGGCACTATTAGGGACAGACCCTCCTTTCTTCTGTTGATTAGGGAGGTTTTCTGCACAATTTGTTTATCTTGATTTAGGATTATTGTACTTATATTTTTGAGTATTCATAGCACACCTTGGTGTAGCATGCTTATGGGTATGGAGTGATGGACCATATTTTGTGCAATAACCATTGCAAGTGTCCTATAGGAAGGTTATATTTTGAGCAATCACTACTATCACTGTTCTATAGGAAGGTCCGTTAAAGCCTAAGTTGTAATTGCATGATCAATATTTATTAGGCACAACCCTATGGAAACTACATGCCAATGCAGAAATTTTTTTTTTAGATATTTTAAATATACATTAGTAAATGTTATGTTTTATAATTGGCTGTCTTGTTGTAGGTTAAATTGTACTTCTATCTATTCTACCGTCTAAGGTACATATGGAGTTATCAAATATTGTATATACGCAATAGTACATATGTAATTGTTGTTGTTTGAAACAAATAATTGGGTAGTATGTGTGCATCTGTAGGGTAGGTTCTTGGAGATTTCTGTATAGGATCCAATATTGTTGTTACTAATGGTAACCTTTGTGACTGTGGTCCCAGGTCTCTTGAGGTCATTGACCAGGTCCTTCCCATATAGTTCTGGGCTGATTCCTCACTGTTCTCGATTAGTGAGATCTTGCATGGCGCTTATACAGCTCTCTGGTCTTGGCCATGATGGAGAGGTGACTGTTTGAGCGTGTGGACAGGTTTCTTTATCCAGATAACCAGTTCAAAAAGCTGCCATTAATACAGGTAACGAGTGGAGGATAGAAGTGCTTTCCACTAGACAAAAATACAATGTGATTTCCTGTTTTGTATTTTGCCTTTCACAGTCGCAGTGTGCCTATGATGAAAATTAAAGACTGCTCTCTGTGTCTTAAGTGATTTGGCTCCTCTTTATGTACTGATTTACTTGGCAGTGACCATAACATAACACAACCTCTGTGCCTGCAGCTCCTGGCTTAGAACAGCAGCGCCCATGTGAATGGTCTGGACCACGCTTTGCGAACCTATACTACTCCTGTACGCAGAGCTGATTGTCAATATAATTAAATATTTGCAGGCAGTACAAGGTTTAATCCTGGGGAAAAATACATTAATAACATGAGAAACTAAATATAATGTATACCTCTTTGTAATAAAATCTTATTTATCCACCCTTTTATACTTTAAATGATGCAGATATAATATATAATTAAGTCATTGATATTTTTATGATTTGAAAAGAATCAGCCTTTATGCTCAGCTTCTGATATGAGAGTGGAAACATATTACATTTTTGTACTGATAATGTCTTATATTGGCTTTCTATTCTCTGCGTTTGGAGAGAATAAACATGCTTTTCTTTTCATTTGTATGAGAGAACCTTATGGTGCACAATCAGGGTGTGACTAGTACTAGATGTGCCTGAAATAAAATTTTTATTTATTTTAAATGTTTGAGATGGAAACAAGCGGTCCTAACACATCTGCCCATAAAAAGTATCTTTTAAATGAACTTGTAGAATAAGGAGTATAATATAGGACATTTCCGCATTTTCTTGTCACTTATTGATTTGGTTTTTATATGCGTCTTGGAAGTAATTCAGTGCTCATGCACATTGGTAAATATATTCTTTTCCAGCACCTTGCTTCCTGGATGGCCTGCAAAAAATACCTGGAAAAAAAAGCAATAAATTAAATAAAAATACTTACCCTTCTGATGTCTTCGCTGGGCACCAGAGCGGTGCCCAGCTCCTTCTCCGTCTTGCACGGAGAGGACGCTGTATATACATGATGCCGTCACGCACATACAGCGTCCTCTCCGTGCAGGACAGAGACGTTTGATCACCGATGTCTTTTGTTTAGGTTTCCCAGCGTTTGGTCGCCGTTTGGGTTTTTTTTTTTGTGTCCATCCATGGAACGATTTTTATCCAAAGCTCACGATATTCATGAGCTTTGGATGAAATTTGGCCCGTGGATGGTCACCTTAAGAGTGAGGTATCGTATAAATCGTGTCATACTGGCTGCAGCTAGGGGCGAGCTATTGTAACTCCCTTACATGTGTGTTGAGTAACCTCCTCTCACTTACACGCGAGTTTTCATCCAGTATAACACGAGGAGCCTAATTTCACCTAGAAAAAAAACGGGGATAACTTATTGACATCATACAGTATAAGCCGAGGGGGACACTTTTCAGGCTAGGCTTATACTTGAGTATATACAGTAGTTCACCTTTCCATTATGTATAGTTCTTTGTTGTCTTTTGGCAAATTAAAGGCACAAATCATGACCATACCAGTAGCTGCATGACCAGTGCATCTACTATTGTTTTTTTATAGTATAGTTCTAGCTCAGCAGCAGTATCAATATGAAGTAACAATTCATAAGTTTTATGTTTGTGGCGTTTTACTTCATCTAGTAGCACTTGGTGCATACTAATCTGGTACAGTTTACTTATGTTAGGTTGTATTTAGGTGTTCCTAAAAATCCACTATAATCCCTTATGAAATTAGAAACCTAGGGGTATATTTACTAAGCAGGGAATTTTCAGGGGAATTGAAAAGTGGGGAAGTTGCCCATAGCAACCAATCAGATTCGAGCTCTCAGTTTCATTTTACATACTGGAGAATGTAAGCTTGAATCTGATTGGTTGCTATGGGCAACTTCCCCACTTTTCAACTCCCCTGAAAATTCCCTGCTTAGTGAATATACCCCCTAGTCTCTTATTCTTAGCATACGTGATGTTTCTGAAATAACATTTTTTCACCTTGTTCTAACATGCCTGACCTGTCATGGGGCATGTCTGAACTACCAAAAAAGACGTGCATGTAGGAGAGTTCTTTCTGTCACATGTTTTTACACCACGTTTGAGTTGCTGCCTTTGCTATGTTTTATATTTTTTATTATTATTATACATACATTTTTGCTTTGTTTTGGATAGTTTTATAGAAAACTATTTTATGTACTTTCCTATTTCCTTTTTTTGGAATAAGTGATTGTAGAACCCAGTAAAGATGTTAATTAAATGGAATACCATGTGGAAGAATTTTTAAACTACTCAAAAAACCTGAATAACTTATTGACTCGAGTATTAGCCATGGGTGCATCTCTGGTATCTGGGGACAGAGAGGAAAACACTGCCAAACAGGAGATATAAGAAGGCTGTACATCCTGAAATCCAGACCATGCCAGCTGCACTCTGACTGATCTGGCTTTAAAGGGACAGCAGTGGAGGGGATGAAGTTGTATAGAGCCGGCTGATCAATGTGATCGGGATTCGGCTGTGTGGACTGATAACTAACACAGACCCAGCAGAACATCCCATCATCTTCCAGGACTATGACTCTAGGTAGGATAATCCAAGGGGGGTCACTTTCAAAAGTTCTGAAAAACTCTGCTAATAGTCAAGTACATATGGTAAGTTTAAGCATTGGGGAACTGAGTAAATGAACACAAGACAAATAAGGTTTATTTGCACTTTATGAACCACCTTAGAGCAAGTCAACTAAATTGACAATATAATACCCTGTTCACACTGACTACCCAGGTAATTCAGTTTTTTACTATTAAAAAAGAAAAAATAGAGACAAAATAATAGAATAGAACCTATTAATAAACACATTTAAATATGAAAGTATTAACAAAAACATAAAATCATAAAAATGCATAAACAAGTAATACAAAAACTATATTTAAAACAAGAACAAAAAATATTAAAAAAAATAATAAAAATATGATTTAAATGAATAAAAACATAAAACAAGTACTTTCATTTTTTTTTTTTATGACTGGATACACAGGGGCCACACGTTTTATTACAGCAGGGTCTGTTCACACTGCAGACTACCCTTGACCAAGCAGGGTAAAACCCTGCTTTTGGCCCGGGTAGTAGAGCCAGGAAAACTTTCCCCGTTATAGTAGTGCGCTCAGTGTGAACTGGCACTGTATAACTATCTGGGCAGTTCAGTCAATAGCCCTCTGTGCGAACAAGGTATTACTTAAAATTAACAATATGTTTCTTTAAATGCATGCATGCACACATACACAATGAATTGAAAGCAGTTCTGTTCTTCTGTTGCAAATGGAAAAAAGTTAAAAAGTAACAATAATTAATAACATGAACTTAATAATTTAATAACAATAATTAATAGAAAAAAAATTACACTAAATTACTATAAGTCTTCCAATAATATAAATTTTAATACTTGCACTATAGAGTCTAATGGCCAAAAACTGTCAGCGGAGCTCAGTGTAAATTTTATACTCTAATAGAGGGTCACTTTAATATGTTGGATAGCATTTAAAACAATTGCCTCATAAAAAAGCCTCTTACTTGTGGTATGCACAATGTAATTACAGTGTTCTCGCTGAATAGTAGCGATGACTATAGCTGGCCATACACTATAAGATAAATTGTTACAATCTAAAGATTTTTTCAAGAGTGGGTAAAACCATGTTGAATTGCAGGGGAAAAAAAATGAATGTTAGTGTTTGCATGCAGGGGGAATACTTTATTGTTGCATGTTGCACACAGATACTGACCAGTGTTACTGTTACACTGTTATAAGACTTTGTCTAGGAAACATCATCTCTCACCTGTAATACTGATTGCAATTTATTCAATTTGCCTCCACTGCAATTCAACATGGTTTTGCCCACTCTTGAAAAAATCTTTCGATTGGAACAATTTATCTTATAGTGTATGGTCAGCTAAACACTTTTATTAACATCTGTTATGCAGATGTATTAGTTTGAGGAAATGTTTGCATCATTGTTACAATGACTGGACCAATGACTTGTTCTTGCAGCTTCTCAGCTACTCTGGAACAGCATCAATGTTGTGCTTGCATACAGAACTAGACAGACAGGACTATTGAAGCTGCTACTCCACAGCTTTTCATTTTGGCTACTTCCTAATTCACTTTCGTAAGACCTTCTTCTTTCTCTCCGCTTACTACAGATCTGCCCCCCTCAAATTACCTCACCACTCATATCAAAACCGTCAACCGCCGCCTCCTGCCTATAAGCCTCATCACATTCTGACACACGCCATGGCTCCTCGTTTACTCCGCCTTCTTAGGTCTCCTACAGGTGCTTTACATTGCCTATATAAGCCTTTTATTAACATGTGGGAAAGTGGAGGACAACAGAGACATAGGGGAAGATAGGAGCTTGGACATAGGGGCCGATTCAATCCTTTAGGCGCGATGATTTCAGCCTTACCTCAAAGAGGTGCGTACAAAAAACCGCGAGCTTTCAGTCCCGTAATAGATAATTTTTTCCTGTCTTCGTGCGGGATTGAATCGGCCTGATAGAGACCAGAGACAATGCAGTGCTTTGGGGGACTTATACTCTAGTATATATGGTATTAATAAATTGGCCATATACGACAGGTACCCTGTTGGGGTGTTACATAGGGGCCGATTCAATCCCGCGCGAAGACGGGAAAAAACGCGAAGTGCGAACAAAAAACGCGAGATTTCCTGCCTTACGCAAATAGCGTAAGGCATTAAAAGATCGCGCGAAGGGGATTGAATCGATGACAAGTTTTTTTTTTGTTTAAATCACATTGTTTGTAATACTTCTCTCTTAAACCATGTTTTTTAGAGTTTCACATTGTCATAATCATATTTGAGTAGGCAAAAAAATGATCCTTTTAAATTTTATTACACATGGTTTCCGCTTAGAACCCCAGAGAATATGGTTTTCATATCTACTAAGTACTTAATTTGCTATATGCAACTGGATATCATTATAATGCTTTCTAACATTAATGCGTAATATTACCAAGTCATTTTCTCGTGTATGCTATTTATAAAAAAAAAACAAATGTCATCTTTTTTTTATTTAAGTATAATGTCTTTTTATTTTGTCTGGTCAGATACAGTGACAGTTACTAACTCTGCTTATCTATGTTCTACATCAAGACTGTAAAGAATGGGGTGCGCAGATTTCCTAGACACTACCCCATNGCTAGCATTGGTTGCCATGGAAACACCTATGTGAAGGGATGCGGGCCACATTGGCTGCTGTGTTTTGTTAGTAAATGCAGCATTCAGGATTTCATAGCCTGTACCAGTAATCAGTGTGAAACATAATTAAAGGTGCACTAATACATGGTCACAATGCTCTCAAGATCATTCGCGTATATAAAAAGAAAATCCAAGGCTTTATGTTGCCATGAACTTATTCTTACTTTGACCTTCTATTATTTTATCATCACCTTGAAGCCTGCATCATTTAAAATGTATGATTTTTTTTTTTATAAAATGTGCAGAAAATGTATTGCATGCAGTAATGAAACCTTAGCGTAGTCATGTTACAAAATAGCTTAATAGCAGTGTAGATGTGAAAGTTAAAATATGTTGAATGATCCTAAACAGTAAATGTCATTTATGAAGTACTGTAGAGTTGTAGAATAGATACGTTTTTTTCACAGATATGTTTTTTTCTTATTTTCTTAGACTATACTAGCTGTGCAAACTGCTAATCCTTTACGTCACATGTGCGTCTCGAGACCCATGCTTACCTTATAATTTCTTAAAATGCGTAAATGTCTCTACTAAACCAGATAATACTCCCTTTTATTATTGGTTAGAAGTCTAAATCTGTCGCATTGAGTTCCTATTTTGTTGCATGGATAGGTCGAAGATGATGATTTGATGTCGGCATCCAGTTCATGGTTAGGTTGTTATATCATTTGTTTTAATAATAGATTTATAAGGCATAACCTAGGGCAGCATGATGGCTCAAGTGGTAACACTTCTGTCTCAGTGTTGATCACCATGTCTCCTGGTGCCATATGATAAGATAGAGCTGTACAAAAACTGCTTGGCAAAAATTTGCTATCATATATATCGTCAGTTGGTCGTAATATATAGGTAAAGTACTTTTTTTTTTTTTTTTTTTAATTTACATTGGGCTATTTGTATGAATTGTAGAGACTGTGGAAGATGGTGATTGTTATATTCTATTTTAAAAGTAACTGATATATATTTCCTAAAACTGCCTTAAGAATTGAACATAACACATTTATACATCACATATCAGTAAATGTACTGCAACCGACCAACAACTAACTTGTTCATTTTCTATTTTTTGCAGAAGCAGTGTGTGCCACTCCACTTATTTGTAGTCTTAATAGATCAGTAGAGTTGGAGAAAGACGACTACCAGAAAGTCCTCTGTAACAATGAGCACTGTCCATTTAGTACCTGGATGCATTTGCAGTGTTTCTATGAATGGGAGAGCAGCATCCTAGTCCAGTTCAACTGTATTGGAAGGGCACGTAGCTGGAATGAGAAACAGTGCCGCCAGAACATGTGGACTAAGAAAGGATATGATCTGGCTTTTCGGTTTTGTTCATGCCGTTGTGGTCAGGGTCATTTGAAGAAAGATACAGATTGGTATCAGGTAAAACGAATGCAGGATGAAAAGAAGAAAAAATCTGGACCAGACAAGCCCACTGGCAGATCTATGTCCGAGTCTTCAGATGAAGTGAAAAAGTGCCGTGGTCCAACAAAACCTCAGAAATCAATGAGCTTTGACCCTCCGCGTAGACATTCAGTAGACAGACAAAACTCTCAAGAAAAGGGTGGCAGTGGAAGTTCACTTGGGTTACGTTCTCCATGTATTTCTCCTGGTCAGTCTCCTCCAGCTGGCTATCCTATCCTATCTCCTTCTCACTTTAATGTTCCCCGCAGCTCTAGATACCTTGGTGAGTTTTTAAAGAATGCTATTCATTTGGAGCCGCACAAAAAAAATATGGCTTCTGGAGGAGTGTTGAGGAACACGCACTTTGACTACAGTGTCTCTGGATTGCAGGCTCACAGGTCAGGGCGTTTGGATGCACCAGTACAATTTCTTAGAAGACTTGACCTTTCTGAATTATTGGCTCATATACCACGTCATAAATTAAACACCTTCCATGTGCGTATGGAAGATGATGCCCAAGTTGGGCAGGGAGAGGACCTTAGGAAATTCATCCTATCTGCTCTCAGTGCTAGTCACAGAAATGTCGTCAACTGTGCATTATGCCATCGAGCACTTCCTGTTTTTGAGCAGTTCCCTTTGGTGGATGGAACATTATTTCTTAGCCCTTCTAGGCATGATGAGATTGATTATGATGTACCTTGCCATCTTCAAGGTAAAGTATCTGTTGCCTTACTACCTGATTATTTTACATGCTTTGTTTCTAAGGATTTATTGCCCAGTGACACATGGCCCTTGTCTCATTTCTTCATTTCTACTGATGGTGCTTTTTGTACATGTTTAAATATGCAAATTTACATTAAAAATACATTTTATATTGCCAGCTTTCACTGAAAGTCTCATAAAGTTAATAATCTGCACAGGTCATCTACATGCATGGAGTTGTCTTGAATATGGCTTAAAGTTGATTCAGATGCTGCAGTTTTGATAATAAATAATTATATATGCCATACTAATAACAATGTAACGGTGTTCATACAGATCTGTGTTTGTCAAAGCAATATTCTATTTCTTTTAATTCCTGTGGTAAGTACGTTTGTTTGCGTTTTTTTTTTTACACATTGTTGGGTCACAATGTATTCTTAAATCTGACTTGATTGTTACATATTACCCTGGAATGCTTTAAACCTAATTAAGATCTGTGTAGATTAGGGTTTTAAAATTAAGCTTATTATCATGTTACTGAACATTTACACAGTGGAAGTTCACATTGTATTTGAAGCAAGGTAACAAATACTGTGTGTTTGGGTGTCTCAACTATTTCTCTGTTTTTTTTTTTCTTCCCTTTAGGAAGGCTGATGCACCTCTATGCTGTCTGTGTGGACTGTTTAGAAGGTGTCCACAAAATCATCTGCATCAAATGCAAATCTCGTTGGGATGGAAGTTGGCATCAACTAGGAACGATGTACACATATGATATCTTGGCAGCCTCTCCATGCTGTCAGGTTTGTATTGAGTAATACGTGTGTTTTGATTGTTCCAGAAAGAATGCATTCATTTTATTCCCAATTATGTTATAAGCTTAAAGACCTTTTTTCTTCCTACTATTAACTGGATTTATATACTGGATTTATATCATTTATACAAATAATTTGGAAAGTGATGGGTGATGAGTGATGAGATGAATACATGATCCTATTTACAGGGCCTGGTATCAGACAATTACAGACAGACATCCTTTAAGCAAGGCATATAAAAATCAATTGCTTATAAATAAATAACTTCTGGATTTGTAAATAAAGCCGTAATACTAGAATGCCTTTTAAAGGATGTGGATTGCTGCTGCGAGCAGCCTTTTATCGGCAGTGCTATTGCAAACAACAACTGCACAAAAGCAGCAAAAGAAGTCTGCTTGACAGCATGACTGACCTCTTCCACAGCACTGATAAGCGAGTTTTCTGTATCCCAACCCTTCTCCTAATTCTTACCCAGACCCTCCATTCCCCACAGCCTAACCCCTCCGTGCAGCCTAAACCTTTCTCTGCTACGATCTCCCTGTCGGCAGCTGTTGGAGCTATCAGTGTTGTGCTTTCTTTTAGTATACATTTCACTTTAATACTACATTCATAAAAATGATATTCTATTTAGACAGTATTATGAAATAGATACAGATGACATTTAGCTGTGTCTGTGTGATTTGAAAAAGGGACTTTTGCAGCTGCGAATTCATACCCTATAACACAACCTGTGATCTAACAATGTTGTGTAGGCATATCTGATTCTCTCTATTTGCAGTGATGATATACAGGCTCCATTCTACAAGCATAGTGACAGATTTGATAAATCACAGAATCTGATTTAGCTATATTGCTCTTTTAAATTGTAACTTAAAAATAAAGAAGTCAAGTGGTATACCATAAAAAGAAAACAGTCTGCTGCTCAACTCATTGTTACCCAAGTGCCTTCCTATGATTCAAATTATGAATTATAAACAGCTTACACAGTGGGGCGACTTAACCCCCTTTAAAAACACAAAAAAGTGAAAAGATGGAGTGCTATACATTAAAATAAAATAATTTTATTCAAATACCAAAAGACTATTTGAAACATTGATACACAGTATTTATCACAAGATAACTAATAGAAGTTGTAACAAAGTGGAATATATTGTATACTGAAATAAATTATTCTCCTATATTTTCAAGATGAGGAAAATCACTTTAGTCATTATTAAGATCCTTTGTATAGCAATGCAGGTGAATATTAGGAACAAGAGGAATCTATACCCATATCTTATTCCTTATTTTCACCTGCATTGCTATACAAAGGGAAAGGGTTCTTGATAACATAAGTATAGCGATTTTCCTCCCCTCATCTTGAAAATATAGGAGGATCATTTTTTCAGTATAGGATATATTCTACTTTGTTACAATTCTGCTGGAATTTATAGCGCTACACCTTTTGGGGTTTTTTTGTAAACCATAAAATACTGAGTATGCATACTCATGGCTAGACGTTTTATGTTTTATTAATCCTGTATAGATTTTTAAATACTTGAGTAATGTTATTTTTTTTTGTATACATACTATGCTTTGTCTTTTTAATTGCTATATATTTTACAAAAATATATATATTTTTATTTTTTAATGGAAATTTTTGTCACCATTTATATATTGCAGGCCCGACTGAACTGCAAGCATTGTGGGAAGCCAGTCATTGATGTACGCATTGGAATGCGATATTTTTCAGAATACAGCAATGTTCAGCAATGCCCTCACTGTGGGAATTTAGACTACCATTTTGTGAAGCCATTCTCCTCATTTAAAGTTCTAGAGGTCTATTGACGAAAGCTTTGTTTTAGTAATAGCCATTTTATAGGTATTACTACTTTGTTATCTATCTTTTTATAGGAAATATTCTGTGAAGAAAATCCATGTTTTCTAATTTAAAAAAAAAAACTAAACAAAAAAATCAAGCTTCAGCTGCTTTTTCCTTTTGAATTGTGTTACTAAACTTGTAAATAGGATTTACACGTTCCTCTTTAAGTGGGGGAACGTGACGGGTGAATGTAAATCTATGCCAGCAAAGTGTATTTTTTCCTGTCCTGTTTAAGTACTTGGGCATAGTACTCTAATATTTAATATCAAATTTGACATCTTGATTAAGCACTTAAAGAAAGCAAATCATTTTCCACCAAAGGAAATTTAGATACTTTTAACAATAAATTTCGTATTTGATATTTTAAGCCATTTTGATTTTTTTATTATTAGAATTTATGTTCTGGTTGTCAAAATTTGGGCAAACTTTGTTTAGTAGTGATTTTTATATATTGGCCTAAACGTCATGATGGTAATTGTTAATGTTCTTGACCAGACTAGTGCACTTAGTTAACGGATAATTCCTATATGGTAAAAACATAGCTTTTGTTTGACTTAAACAGTTTACTTTCTGACACTCCTCGATGCACCAGTTCATATTATGGGTTAGGTGGACCTTGTTTGGGTTGTTAAACCATGCAGTTCCTATTCATACATATAAAGGTAAGGGATTTTGTAAACCCCAGTCAAAGCCACTTGGATAAAGGTTCAAACACCTGTATTTTTTTATATTTATTTTTAGGTGAAAGCATTCTTCAAAAATTGTGTTTTTCACATTTTTTGTGTTAGGGTAAACATTTAATACCTCTTTGTTTGAAACCAATGAAATATATTTGTTTTTTTTTTGTATTGTACTACTGCAGCGCACTGATATCTTTTATTGGGTACATTTTATTTAAAAAAATATAATTTCCTACAAATCGTACCATTATAATGAAAAACATTGTCAGAGTTGGTCTCCGTTTAATCAAATTGACAGATTAACTTTTTTTTTGTTTAGGATTTACTCTTGTGTTTCTCATCCTGTTACAATAACACTTAAATAGAATGAATAATATATGCTCCACAAGTTTTTTTTAATGGAATCATGCTGATTCTGGCATTATAAAATGAGATATTGCATCTAACATTTTAGTAATACTATGTTATGTGTCTGATCAGTTCCTAATGAATTGTGAAAAAATAAGTCAAAATATGTAGTAAACTTAAAAGCAGACAAATTCATTTTACAAAGCTATATCAATATTCAGCATACTATTTGATCTTTAAAACTTGTATTGGTTGTTAAATGTGTACTTTTTAGGTGTNATTTTTTCTTTTACAGCTGGTTATTAAGCATAGTGGAAACATTCGGATTTTCACTTGTTACAAGTAAATTGGCCATAATCTACTGAAAGAGAAAGTATTACATTTTCACATCACAGTGAAAGAAAGTTGCTAATTGTATCTTTTTATATTTAGGGACAATTAAATCCATGGTTAAAATAATGATTTTACTCTCAGAATTTTAGAATAGAGATGGTTTTGCTTTATTTCTCACACTGTATAATTTTCTGCAAAATATTAAACAAAACTGTTTACATTGCATTGGTCAGAACAAAGGGAATAAAAGAACCCGAAAATGTAGTTTCCACCATTACAATGGAATGCTGTATACTTCTTTTTTTATTCTGTTAGGCTGAGCTGGCAATAAAACAAATCAGGAGCTAACATGGTGCTTACATATAAACCCAGATCTTCAACAATGGAAAGCATGACATGTGAGTAGAGAGGGGGCAGTGCATTTGGGACGATTTAAGACTATTATTTATTTGTTTTTTTCTATTTGGGGGGCCATTGCAGGAAGAATGCACTGCTTAGATCCCCCAGAAGCCTTTCATGAACTGGCCTTAGCTTACTGTATAATAAAGAATGGTCTAGTGATTCTGTCCTTTTTCCAGATTTTCTTATTTCAATACTGAAAACTTATGAAAAAGCCAAAGGACACAAAATGAAAATCTGCAAGTACTATATAAAAGTCACTAACTTAAAACATTTTTTAAATTCACCAGCTGCATATCAGGGAATCGATCCAGGCTTAAGATTCAGCTTCAAACCACATAAACTCTGAATAGAACGCAGGGAAAAAGTCAGAGCATGCATCCCGGCTACTGCAAATATTTAAATTAGAAAAAACTCCCCTTCTCTCATTTTAAATATCTTGCTCTAGCAGTCGAATGTCAAGCAGACGGACGCGCATCTGCAAGCATGTACTGATATGCTTTTTCCCCGAGCATCCATCTGTTTTCCAGGTATTTATAATAGCCTGGATCAGCCCATTGGTGCTCAATAGAATGTAATATAATGAAACTCTTGAACCACTCTTATACCACTTTTTTTTTCCCCCCCAGCCTATTAGCCTGACTACTAAAAAAAAAAACTTTCAACGATATGTAAATTCATGTGAAACCATTTTTCAATGGTAAACCTTACTCTGGGTCTGAACAACCTGTGATTATCCAGGTGTTGTGAAGCTGTGGTCAGGTACCTGCTATGTCAATGTTGGAGCAGATGGAGCAACTGCAGAGTCTCCGGTTGGCCTAGCCTGCTTTATGATTTCTGCTTCATTTATATTCTTACGAAAATATGGGAAGGGATCAGGCACTACAGCAGCACATCAATATGGATCAAATCTCATTTTTGGGAGAGGTGCACCTGGAGACTGTTTTAATTTACGAAGCACTTATATTATCTCACAGCACTTAAACATATTTTATTTTGACATAAAAAAAAAACACAAAAACGGATACAAAATTGATTATGCTTCTGGTTACCAAAAAGAGTAATATTTAAGTGTAACATACTTCTATGAAATATAATATCTGGTAATACTTGTGCTTCATTACCATGCCAAGCAGTGAGAAGTTTTTAATTAAGCAGATGCCAACATCTATTTCTTTGCATAAATATGTATTGAAACAAATGTGTCTGGCTGAATGCTGTAAATAATCACAATGGCACAACAGACCAGGCCTGTAGAAATTTTGCAATGACTATACATGCATGTTGAGCCAATGTCTTTTTTGGAGGGGGGGGGGTTGTTTTGAAAAGCCCTACAGCAAGATCTGTGATGTCAGCATCGCTCCCTGTCCTCGCTGTAGAGTGCTGCCTTAAGTGATTTATTGAAACCTGGCTTAAAAGAACTTTCAGTGAAGGTTATCATTCTGACTTCTTCCTGAGCTTTTGGTTAATATCAAGTCACAGAACTTAGGCCGGTAATTTGTTAGTATTGTATGGGAGCATTGTATAGCTAACCTCCCTTTATATAATTATATTGGAAAGTTAAATAATTCCTATATATTCCTGCAAGATATAGTCATATTTACACCTATGGCAATGTTCAGTCAACAATCTATAATTTAGGGGCTCCTTCTAGAGCTGAATCAGAAAGTATAGAGTGTCCGCATTGTGAATACCCAGAAAAAAAATGCATTATGCAAATGCCGATCTACTTAAGTTAATATTCCAGGTGTACCTAACTAGACTGGATACCAGTGAGCTTGATAGCAGTAGTAGTGGTGTTATGAGATCGAATTCCTTCACTTCCCTTACATGCACCAAGTTGAGTGCTGACCCCTACCTTTATTTTCCATAATGTCCTCTCTTTGTGGTGAAGTTGTGTAAGACCTTACCTTTGCATTACTTCCTGCGACGCTGCTGAAAAGTGTTCCATTACAGGACACTGAATGTAGCGCCTCCAGTTCCTTAATGAAAACTTGTAGCAAGTGCAAACACTCTTCCAGGACTGTTGTTTTCCATAATCTTACCCTTTGTAGATGTTTGGATCCAGTCTTATGATTGATTGAGGCTGCTTCGTACAATACAAAACCTATACAGATTATCTAAAATAAAAAAAGTACACTTTATTGGAACTGCAATGGTTTGTTGGATGTGTCTTTAAGTGCATCAATTCTATATGATTGCTGAAACAGATTGGTCTGGATCCATACACTAGTAAACATGGGACAGATTTAGGCACTCATGATTTAATCAAGTATTGGCAAAACCATGTTGAATTGCAGGGGAGTTAAATTTAATTAGTTGCAATCAGTATTAGAGTTCAGAGATGATTTTTACACAAGTGTAATAACTGTAACAGTAAACTATCAATATGCTAAATGCAAAAATACAGTATTCTCCCTGCATGCAAACACTAACATTCATTTTACCTCCCCTGCAATTCAACATGGTTTTGCAAATACTTGACTAAATCATGAGTGCCTAAAGGTTTGAATCTGGCCTTGCATGCCCCTCTCCCCATCCTCACAAGAGTGGAAGCATTACATGTCTGAAACATCCTGCTCTCATCTGATGCTTCTGAAAGACACATTTCTGGATTTAGACCCCCCCACGTAGGAAGTCTGAAGCTATGACATTAATCTTGCAAGTTACTCTAGCCATGTTTGACCTCATTTTATGCATGATGATATTCTTTACAACAATACATTTACTGTTCCCTTATGTAATGTTGCTTGATATAAGGATGTTGAGCTCTGCTTGCTATTCATTGAAAAAGCTTAAGATCAAATTAGCTTCTAAACAAACAATGCCTTGCCATTCCTCATATAGAATATACCTAAAATGTCAACTACAGAAATTTTATTTCCCTGTGGCCTGGACCATTATTCTTTATAAACTAATAGGATGGCTGGCAATGTCTTTATATCACAATTTCCTTCTGAAAATATCACTTGCATAGCTAAGATTAGTATGTATGTGTATATATATATATATATATATATATATATATATATATATATATATATATATATGTGTGTATGTATGTATATACGAAATGCAAGCATATTACATAGGTTTAAAGCAGTCAGACAGACACATACTGTATGGATGTGTACTGTATAAGTCAACTTTGTATTTGCACAGATGTTCTTTTACTAGTTGCAGCAAGCCTATAAACCTATAAAATAACCAGAATTGTAAGGTTTCTAAACACACGTTACATTTTCCACTTTTACAATAAGCGCACACTCGGTTTCATTTTAACTATTCAATAAGGATTTATTCACATGTAATGTTATAGCATTCATAATGATTATTATCTAGGCATTCGAAATAATTAGTTCTGCAATTACAGCCATTGACATTTGTTTCCACATTACAATAACTGGATGTTCCCCAATGTTTCAGTGTTTCTGTTATAGAAAAGAGAGTGAAACCCAAATGCACACTAAAAGGTCTGAGAATGACTGCATTATTTACTGTATTATAGTTTGCCTATGGTTTCTTCTTCTTTCAGTATTTTAGTGTTAAGCACCATTTAACATAATAAAGAATGATAAACCTAACTGCACTTACTATTGTTTTGCCTGTTTCTAAGAGTGTTTATGAGGCATCATAAATAAAACTATGGTATTGATATCATGACAAAACCTTTTCATTGTTCTGACTGTTCACTGAGAATTGAAGTTGTTGTCAAACATGCTGGGTCTTAAAGACAATGTTCATTACTGAGACTTAAAACAAATTTATCTGCACTTGTCTGAACAATAAAATGACAATTTTCATATTTTAGTTGACATGAATTATTTCTGCTTTTGCATTTGTGTTTTTTTTGTTTTGCAAAATGTGAAACGAATTTACATTATATATATATATATATATATTTTTTTTTTCTATTTTTAGATTGAATAAACTAAGCTTATACATGGCTGTAGGTAAAATGGGCTGAGAATCTGCCATTAAACCCCTTTATATAGTTATGTATTTAGATATTTCTTGCCTCTTTCCAACTACTGTTCTTGTATATGCCACTTCAAGTGACATGAGCTGTGTAAGCCTCTGTCCCGCTGCATCTTCAACGTTCAGTGGTAATTAGTGTTAGTGTAAAGCCAAACGCAGTGTCAACTATTAAACTGTAAACAAAACTTACCATTGTTCGCACTTAACACAACCTATCTCTTGCTCAATATATATAGACTACTTCGTGAATACGGCGCACAAACGTCAGCAATAAATCAAATATCAAATCAATTAAATGTCCAGTATATATTTCTCCTTAGTGAGCCTTTCCCTCCGGATGACGGTATGCAAAGGAAAGAAATATATAAAATAGTGAAGCCTGTTATATAACGTTATCCGTATGTGTATAAGTTTGGTATCCTACTCACATATTTGTGACTTGAATCACTGCAAACAGCGGTTTCTTTAGTTCCTCTTTCTTCCGCGATGTCTAGCTGCTTTCCGTGATACCTCAAACAAAACAAATCATAGTGTACACTGCGATAATGGGTGGGCTTTTATGTGAAAAACTGCTTACATTCCAATCTCTTGGCTTTT
>JABWIB010005539.1:13440-25090 GCA_016617825.1 Platyplectrum ornatum
TTATGTCTTTTGTGGAGGGTTGGTGACCCTCTTTCTGTTATGTTGGTTTGAGCTGTCATAGTATCCTAATCAGAGCGCTTTAGAGTGATCACAAAATTCACATATAAAGGGGGTATATGTACGCCCTGGAGTGGGAAGGGGTTAATTACTTTTCTATGAGGATTATTTAAACAGTGTGCACTTATGTTAATTAAACATATAATAATTATTTGAAATATTTCTATTTGAAATTGAACAATTGTAGTATTGAGTCAAACAGGAATTTCTATTTGTAAGATCATTAGTCAGCAGGTAATAAATATTGGATGAAAATGACTGAAGTCACAATGAAATACATGTTTCACCCTCTGCTTTAACCTTATAACGTAATACTGTATAAACACTTATTCGGTTCATTAATAATACCAGAAGCACAATGCATATATAATCTTATTGATATTCAGGGCATGTTACTAATGACAATCTACTTAAAAAGAGAAACTGTATGTATGGTAAAGGATAAAGATTTGCCTTTTCTACTTTCAGAGTATGCTATCAATATTAAATAAAGATTATGGTTATTACCCTCATAATTCCAGAGTTTCAGATATGTCACCAGCAAGTCCAATATGCAAGATATTTATAACAGGAAATTATACAAATTTGTTATAGCTTCCTTACATTTTGATAGACTACATTTTGCAAACGCCATGTAAAATATTCACCCATTAATTCCCAAAGCATTTAATATTTATTTCCTATTTTAATGTAACGTCAACTGTACTTTAAAACAATTTTGCTATGGGAAAATGGCAGCTTAATATTAATATTTCCATAAATGACCTTGAAGTTTTACAACACTAATCCCTTTCACAATGGACTATGACTATGGGCTACTATGAAATACTCTCTTGCTCATGTCACACACAGCCATCATGATTATAATAATGAATTCACCCACACTAAAGCGTGTTTCACAGGTGATGGCTTTGTCAAGGCATCAAGATTCATGTTTTGACAAAGCCAATACTGACGCAATGGGTGTGGAGAGATTTTATTATTATTATTATTATTATTATTATTATTAAAAAGACTCTATTTTGTTTCTCTCATTTAAATGTGGTCAGGCAGGGTATGCTTCTGCTTCTGTCCTCTGCTTGCACCATTATTTGAAAGGGCGTAACTACACTTTGGGGACCCCATATCAAAATTTTAGTTACGCCAGTGTAGTTGTTACACTGGCCAGTTGCCCAAGAGGTCAGGACATTTATATTTCACAATTCCTGATAAGTGAAGTTATCTTCCTATGTTTCCACGGTTAACTTTCTGATTGCATACGTATCCAACTGAATGTAATTTTAGTCATCAATGAAAAATATCCAAGAAAGCTTGAAATGAAATGATCATTTCCTTATTCTCCAGTCCCAGCCCCAAAGTCACTATACTTATGTAGCATCATCACATTCTTGGTTATTCTTAGTGATGTGATGATGTCTTACTTTACAGCGATTGCAATAGCGATAATATATGATCGCTAAATATGACTAAATGTGATTGCATCACACAGTATAAAAATATGTGGCTTCAGATTAAGTTGGAACAAAGGGACAATTACCTGCTTCTTTGACTTACAACTAACTTGCACCATGTCAGGACATAGTGAAAGTTCACGACCAATGCGGAGTGCTAATCCCCTGAAAACCATTTATTTAAATGAGAGAAGGTGCAATAAATGACCCTTTACTCATTTAAATATGGGGATTTTGCTTGTATGTCAAAGCAGGCGGATGGGCACTTGTGAGCCTTATATATCCTTTTCACAGCACATCTGCCTGGTTTTCATGATGTGATACTTTGATCAGATTTGAAGAATTATAAATGCAAATGATCTTTGTCAGTAATATGTCATCATATAATTTTATGTATTATTTGCCAGTTGCCTGAACTCTATAGGGATTTTATATTCATATAACATATTACTTATTAAAATGACTAAAGCTGGCCATACACTATAAGATAAATTGTTCCAATCGAAAGATTTTTCAAGAGTGGACAAAACCATGTTGAATTGCAGGGGAGGCAAATTGAATTAGTTGCAATCAGTATTACAGGTGAGAGATGAAGTTTCCCAGCACAAGTCTAATAACAGTGGACCTGATTCATCTTTTTTGGCAGCCACACGCTGCGCCGCCAGGTGCACATTATTCAGAGCTGCACAAAAGCTGCATGCTGTACGCCCCGCATCCCTGCGCTCATTGAAAAAAACGCAGAGGCTCCGGATGATGTATCCGGAGCCTCTGCTACTATGTACTCGCAGCGCTCGCTGTGAGCATGAAAGCCGGCATTCAATGCCGGCTTTCATGAACGAAAAAAAAAAAGACATGGTGCAGGCTGTGCTTTAAATTAGCAGGGCTCAGCCCTGGCTGGCGGAGACGCAGGGCTGAATCATCCCCAGTGTAATAGTAACACAGGTCAGTATCTGTGTGAAACATGCAACAATAAAGTTTTCTCCCTGCATGAATACACTGACATTCATTTTACCTCCCCTGCAATTCAACATGGTTTTTCCCACTTTTGAAAAATCTTTCGAATTGAACAATTTATCTTATAGTGTATGCCCAGCTTAAGGTTAAGGTAACTTATTTGTCTAAGTATTAACATCTTATGTGTGTCAAATTATTGGTTTAACCAGGTTATGATAAATGTACTGAAGCAGTAAAATAGTGTGAACTGAATTATGAGCATTGTCCATGTTTGGACATTTTCATGCATTGACATCCTTTTTAGTCCATAGGATTGTGTTTCTACTAATTCATAGGAAATAGATGGTTATCCAGTTTCTTCTACATTTCTACATGTTTTTGTCAAGCAAACATTTCCATGACATTAATGATTTCACGCAACACCAGTTTCTGATACAAAAATTTTTTTAGCAACCTGACATTTATTTTTTTTTTATTATGTTATAATTCCAGATGTTGATTGCTTATTGTTAATAGACTCGAAAGACTTGAAATAATAATATATTCCCTAAACAGCTTAATATTAACTTTATATTTAATTCCTTTAGATTCTCATAACAGATTTACAGGTTCAACTCTATGAATATATTACTCATCTTTTTATTTTTTTTAATTCAAATATAATTGTGAATTCTTCATTTAGCATGTTCTGCTGATCATTTATAACAAATACTATAAAGCAGATTTGACAACAAGGATTTTTTTTGCAGAAAGGTTTGTATGTTGTAGACAACTTTCCAATAAAAATGTGGTACAAACAGCAGTCAATTTACACCCCCCTCCCCCAAGTTCACCAAACACCCTAGTCCTGGTTGAACCCTACGTGAAAAATTGGAAAACTGGTAAGCCCAAAGAAAGGGCAACTAAAGCTGAGACCAAGGTCTATATTAAGTTAAATGAATTAGCAGATGGACAGTAATGTCAAGGACCAGATTCAGACATTCGAAAAGAAACTTTCAAACATAAAGTTACGAGTGGGCAAAATTATGTTGATTTTCTTTGCTTGCAGTGAGAATACTTTGTTTCTTCTTATTGCACACAGATACAGACCAGCGTTACTGTTACACTGTTATTAGACTAAGGAAAATTAGACTGGGAAACATAATCTCTCAACTAGTAAAATTTACCTCTCCTACAATTCAACATGATTTTGCCCATTTGTAACTTTACAATCATAACTTCCTTATTTTGTAAGAAAATACATCTATCCTTGTTATTGATGCAGGGAATGCACTCTTAGGACTGTATCTAGACTTACATACTATTAAACCTACGAGAGAGTGGGCAAAACCAAATATGTGTGCAAAATGCAAATATAAAGTATTCTCCATGCAAACACTGACATTCATTTTACCTCCCCTGCAATTCTACATGGATTTGCCTACTTGTTTGTAAGTTCAATAGTATGTTAAGTCTGGATCTGGGCCACCTAACCCATTTTCAACTCACTGTATTCTTTTTGGACACCATTCATAATTAAAAAAAAAAAACTCAATCAACCCATCTCTCTCACTCTAACCAGAATATGCTATTGCTGCAGAAGTGGAAAAGTTTTTTGCTGAGCTCAGCTGTGACTTATATTGATAGAGAAAGGTGTCACTGTAAAAAACAAGTGTATAGAAATGCTAATGTGTATATTACGTGCTTCAAAACTACAGCATGGAAATGGAAATATGATTTTGTGTGTTGGAATGGAAACACACAGTTCTGATGCAATCTCTAGTCCATTAGAAAACTGAACTATCCTACATTTTGTATAGAACATTTTTTAAACTAATAAATAATATGATGTATTCTATTTCATGGGGTTTTCTCTAATGTCCGTGGCTTGCCAACAATCTAGATAAGATTTTATGATAAGATAAGGCTGTCATTCTCCCACATATAAAATACTCAAGCAGAAATGATACGTACATTGACCATTTGCTGCAGCAGATGTGATGAGGAAAGCTAAATTATCTTGAAATTTTTAAGTTAATGAAATTTCTTTTTCTTACAGAGAATTTGGCACCTTTAAATATACTGGGTATAGACTTGGATAAATGAATTCACAAAAAATTAATTTATGGTTTCACAAATTGGAAAATTAACTATTACATTTTGATGACAAATAAACCATATAAACCGCACAGTGTGATGCTATAAATATAATATATTTTTTTAAACATGTTTTAAACAGTTTTTGGGCCAGATTTAGACTTATGAGGCAACTACACCTGGAGCTCATCACTAGATCCATTCTTCCTTATTGGCGAATCCCATACCTCCCAACATTTGGGAATTGTGTAACATGATAAATAGGTTTGTCTTTTTAGTATTAATATATGAACTGTGTGCTGATTTTGTTACCTAGAATGACAGGACCACATATGATCGGTCACTGTTATTCTCATAAAATAATCTGGTCCTTCTATGCGAGCCANATTGTACTGTCTGAAGCTAGTGCAGGTGCAGCTGTAGCAGAGACACTGTCATATTAGAGAGAGGTAAAAGGGGTATTGCTGCCATCCTGAGAAGGCAAGGTATTACTGCTAGGAGCAGAGTGATAGACTCCGCTTTGAGGGGTTTTAAATATGAATTGCTTAATTTTGAATCCATAAGGGCAGAAAACTGCTCCTATCACTTTAAATGTGCTTTATAAATAGACCCTATGGAGTGCAAAAGTATAAAAGGTCTGATAGTCGAAGAATAATGGAGTTCAATAATAAGTGCAGAGGTGTTTACAAGGAGAGGGAGAAGGAGGTTGACTCCGGGGTAAGGAAGATGACAGAGGAGGGTAGGAAGTGGGAAGGAGGGTAGGTGTTCCAGCTCTTGCAAGCTTACATGATAAGGGAGGGAGACAATACAAAAGAACATTGGAAATGGAGGGGAAGGGTATACAATTTAAGTTTCTGCATAAACACACACAAGTTAATTTCTGTCAGCCCAATTATCTATATCTTTTTGGAGTGTGAGGAAAAAACAGAGCACCAGGAAGACAAGTGGAGTCGATTCCCAGCCGAAGCCACTGCATCGCTTCGGATGCAGGTAAGTTTATTTCTTTTTTTTTTTTTTAATAATGTGAACGATGGTGCCTGGCGGTGTGCTGTGTTTTGAGTGATCCTAGTAATCATCATTTTGAGTGATCATCATATAAATGAGTGATTTTGATGTAATTGGTGATTAAGATGCATCACTCATGAAAATATTTAAAATATGTTGTCCTGTACAATAGTTGGTAATCCAAGCTAAAAAAAAACCATTGTATACCTCTTGCATGTTTGCGGCTCCATCTGTTGCACTTCCAGTACAGTGACTTATGTCCAAGACATTTTTTTAAGTACTTCTTTTAAAAGTTCAAGGAACTCTAGCAGTCTTTCCTGGATGCCTTTCAGTTTGTCCACATATCGAATTTTAATTGAACATTGGTCCCTTACTGATATATCTTATGTCACGTCCAACTGTATAGAAAACATAACGCTTCTCTTATATCATCTGCAATAGTTTTCTTAATTAAGGATGTAATCACATGGATAATATTGTTAGCCATTGTTTTTGAGAGATTTAGGCACTTCCACAAGCTTTACTTCCAGATCTGTGTACCTGTTGACTTTTTTGAACTACTCTAACTGAATAGATGTCTGGATCATATTTGAATAGATGTCTGGATCATATTTGCTGCGTAGAATATGCATTTCAAAAAAATTGCCATGGTTTAACAGTGAATCATCCATTACATACATTTCTTCTCATCTTTACTGAGGTTGCACTGTAAAATTCAGTAATTCACCAATGTCTTTATGCTTTAAAATGTGGATACGAGCTTCTGCAGGTCTCATGTTCATTGATGCGTTAGAAAGTATGCATCCAGTCTTTCATTCCTTCTATAAACACATTATTATACATTTTTCTTGATATTATACATTTCTTGATTTGCTGAAAGATACAATATCGCTGAGATCAATTTTTCCTTATAAATATCTTTTTTGCCACAAATGGAAGGTAATCATCATCAAGTGCTTGTATTAGATGGGACTGAAAGAAGAAAGCACTCTCACTTTCGTTTGACCTAATGGAAGGATCTGCAACATTCTTGCCCTCCTGTTTATGCATCCTTCTCTTAGGTATGACTTCGATATGACTTTCTCATTGGAGGCAGAACAGCTTGTAGCTTGTACTTCTGTTCCTTCTATTAGAGTTGTTCTTTTTTTCGATGCCTGTGTTATCATTGAAGGACAGGCTAAACTGCAGCTCTCAATCTTTTCATCTGTTGATGTCGGCTGTGGTGTGGTTGAAGGCCCACTAGTAGTAACTTTAAACGTGTGTGTCAACTTAGAACACAGTTCTCTGTGGGCCTAAAATAATTTATTAGAATTATATAATTTATTATCTATAAATTTATTAGATTTATCAAATTATTATCTAAAATTAACTACCTAACTGATGGTGGCAATGAAGCAGTCAAGTCAAATATTATGCCGTGGCACATACAGTTTTTATCATACACATTTGTTTTTTCTTTTCAACGTCACAATAATAATAAACGTAAACATTAAATTCTACAGTAGCAAAAAGTTTGAGACCACCAGCATGTGATGCATTTCGTTGCAAGGCCAGTCCTCAAACATAACATGGCCAATAACTTTACCACTCACAAAAAACAAGTTACCTGGCATGAGTCTTAACTAGCGTCAACTAACCTGAGATCGTACAATAGCAACTAACCTTAAAACAGTTTTGCTCGCCTGTTAACAAATCTAACCGCAGACTGGTTCTGCAACGACCAGTAACTTAAAAACCGGGCCCGCCACTATCACTAATCTAAACCTTTCCTAAAACAACATCACAGACCAAACCAGTAGCAGGTCTCATACATGCAAACGTTTGATCTAATTGGACAGTGCAAATAGTTTCATATGGATTGCTGTGAAGGATGACATTTATGCATGCAACAGTGGACAGCATTGGGAAAAAAGAGAACATTAGAGGAGAGCATTAGAGGAAAGCCAGAAGAAAAGGAAAAGCAAGATGCAGTGACTAGTTCACTCAGTCTGAAAGCTCCAGCAAATGCAAAAGCAAATGCTGCCTGAAAGAGTGCGGTTTCCTTGCAATCAATAGCAACCTTAACTAATGCTAACATTAATTGTGATAAAATGTGCAATGTGATGAGGTGGCGTGTGTCCAGAGGAGTGGGTTTACAAAGGGACCATCCTTTAAGGGCTTTTATAATAATGAATGCTTTAGTGAAGGGTGTTGCCAAGCTGTTTGCGTCAGGCACTAGAGCCTAGTAATGTGGCCAGTCAAACCGAGAAAAGTGCATCAGCCATTTCGCTGCTCACGTCTGGAACGTGTTGCACCCAGAACTGAATTCCAAACATTTTAAAATTAAAAAACCTAATCACCGGAAGGGGGGATGCACTCTGGATAATGACCTGGACTATCCCAAGATTGTGACAAGCGAAGATAATTACCTTATTCTGGAACCCGTAAGCCCACAACTGAACAGCCACGATGATAGGAAATAGTTCCAGGAGAGCTAAATTCTTGATAAGACCAGAGGCATGCCACAGCGGAGGCCAAGCATCTGTAAACTAGTCACCTTGAAAAAAACAAATCCCCCCCCCATGAGAAGGCGGAGTTCTAAGTTTGTAACAGGAGGGGCAGGCCAAATGTGAACAGTGTTAAATGTAAAAAGAAATTAATCCCAGACCCCGAATTCAGGCAATAATTCTGGGGACAAGGAAATCCACTTGAGAGGACCGCGTACACCTGCCTTGGCACATTCCATTCTGCGTCAAAAAATTTTTCCTGAAGGAATCACTCTGCGCAAATCATATGGAGCCCACCAGAGATGGAAATAGTCACAGCAAAATCTTACGTGCCGACCTAGCATCTTTTATTCTGGAATATAAAAGTTTAACCTTGTCCAGAGGCAAACAGCAAAGCCCAGCCGCAGTGTATCTATCGAGATAAGACAAACACGTGGTTGGCCCCTCTGTTTTTTTGGCAGCAATGGGAACCCCCATGGAATAAAATAAAGCCTTCAGGGGAAAAAGTAGGTCCACGAAATCAGAAGACATCGGTGCACCCACTACCAAAAATCATCCAGGTTGTGAGCAACAGATGATCTTCCAGTGCCAGCCACAACGCACCAACGCAAAAAACTGATAAATGCTTCAAAGTATGCACATTAAATTGAACAGCCCATGGGCAGGCATCTGTCAATGTATAAAGCCTATTGAAATCTAGAGCCCATACATTTAAATGACTCAGGATAGAGGGGAAGGAGGTGAAATGCTGATTCAATGTCAGCTTTGGTCATTTGCGCATCAGGGCCAAAGCTGTGAATCGTAGAGAGGGCAGATTCGAAGGACTGGTAAACAGCACAAGTCGCCAAATCGGGAATCGTATCGTTTACTGAGGAACATTGAGGGAAAGACAGGTGTTGTATTAACACTATTCCAAATGGGGAAACTACTAGGGAATTGGAGGGGATAAAAAGGGCCTACACATACAACTTAATTGAAGCTCAATCATATCTTTCATTAGGAGAGGGAGCTGGGAGGCTGATTTTAGATTACGCAGATAAAGGGGCGTGACTAAGCCAACTGCTGGGTTGCGAAACCCCTCATGCAACCCTTAAAATAAAATTTTTGCCAAATCTTTCCGTTAGGCTAACCAATTAGACAATTTAGATGGGTGAAAGGGCAAGAATACACCATGCCATGAGCCAACGAGAAAAAGAGCGAAACTGATCTACAGCTAAAACTGATCTTTCTGCTATCCATTGTTAGCGTAAGCATATCAACGTATCTGCCTAAGCGGATCTTGTCTTTGATATTGGCCCAAATACCTTTACTTAGTGCGTTGTACTTGCAATGTACCATGCCAACCAAGCTCTGGAGGGAAGGAGATTTAGGGTGGCTACACCGTTTAAAACCTTCTTCTTTAGCCCTACGCAAGCCTTTTGACAGGAATCGGAGGAGGAGAGAGAAGTAGAGAAAGAAGAATGAGCACCAGATGTCTGCAAAAAACATGGATTTTTGTCCACAGCCAAATCACCCAACAGAGCCCCTAAGTCTCCAGTGGGTTCTGGGTCATGGCGGACCGCCCTCTGCTGGGAGCCGGAAGCATGAGTGACTTTATCTTCGCAAGGCTACAACGGCGTTCTCTGGATACCTGTGTCTTTGGAGTGGGAGACAAAACCAGTACAAAATTATCTTCAGGAGTATCATCTGTAAAATGCATTGCATCATCTGATTCGGGAGCACCTCATGCCTCTGTAAAAAAAAAAAAAAATAAATCACCATCCTGGATACATAACATAACAGCATAGCTATACGAACATAATCGGAATACACTGTGAGGTAGCAAATTTATTTTATTTTTGTTATGTATTTTTCCCACTTCTGTCTTTGTTATAATCGGAAATTACAACAATAGACAGTATATATTGGGTGGTAATTTTTAAACAGTGTTTTTCATGTTTAGCATGAAAAAATGTATTGAATTGTTAATAAAAGCTTTTACTTTTATTATATTAATGTGGGATTATAGGTACTTATAGGTAAAAAATTGTACTTCTTGCTTTGTTGGCTGTCTGTCTTTTGTTGTATATAAAGCACATATATAAAGCATCAGTATATCATTTGTCAGTGTCTGCATTATTCACTTTGATTTGAAAAAACGAAAAATAAAATAAAATCATAAAGAAGTTAACAATATTTTTACTTTGAATAGGCATGTCAAAATGCATAATTCATTCATCAATACTAATGAATAATGAAGCCTAAATCATAGCATTATTTAACAGTAGTGTAGATGAATATAAAACTAAATCCTTATGAAACCTTTAGTGGTATTAAAACTATACTTTCCTATAAAACCCATTTATGTAGATTTTGGCCTATATTTACTAAACTGTGGTAATTTAAAAGTGGAGATGTCGCCCATAGCAACCAATCAGATTTTAGCTGACATAAACTAATATGCAATATAAAAGGGATAGATAAAATCTGATTGCTGTGAATCTGATTGGTTTCTATGGGCAAATTATCAGTCAAAATTTTCGAAGCAGGGAGATTGCAGTGAGATTGAAAAGTGGGGATGTTGCCCATAGCAACCAATCAGATTCAAGCTCTCAGTTTCATTTTACATACTGGAGAATATGAGCAATCACCCTGCTTAGTAAATTTAGGCTGAGGTACATTATCATTGGGGGGGGGGGGGTTTGAGGCAATGGATTACTGCACCTGTTGCCAGGACACTATGGAGGGTGATGTAGCTTGTCCATAACAATACCTTAGGTCACTGTTACCTTAAAAACATTGTATTATAATTGTATTATAAATATATGACTATTAAACAATTAATTCACATTCAAAACTCTTGAGCCTTTTTGAATCCACTTTCTTTCTTATGTTAATTCTGAACTGAAACTTCATTTCCTTTCTTAAATATAAATGAAGTAACGTTATACATAACTATCTTGACTTTGCATATAAGTAAAACAGGATTTGGATAACACAACAAAAGAAATTTGTTTTAATAAAAACATTTTAAGATAGTGTTTACAATATTTGTGTCCCCGGAGAAACCTTTAAACCAAACAAATTGAATAATTTATCTTAGCATATTTTTAACTTCTGTTCAGAATGTGTTCAGAATGATCAAATATCTCTTGTACTTTATTAAGACTACATATACGAAGCATTCCTTTTCCAATTAGGGCACACTCCTCTGCTTTAATGCCAGACAAGGCTTAATCATCTGTTCAGCAGAGTTATAGTAATCTTTGTGAGCACACTCTTAAGCTAGGTACACACGGTAAGATAAATTGTGTCAAATCATAAGATTTTTCAAGAGTGGGCAAAACCATGGTGAATTGTAGGGGAGTCAAATTGAATTAATTGCAATCAGTATTAGAGTTGAGAGATGATGGACCTGATTCAAAGGTGCGTCTCCGCCAGCCAGGCTGCCCCGATGTTTTGCCTCTGCGACTCCGCTCCATGTAATTGAGAAAAGGGGCGTTCCACGCCCCTTTTCTCATTTGCATGTGCGCTTTTTGTAGCGCAGCCTGCACAGCCTGCACCATGTCTGGACATTGTGCAGGCTTAGCGCAGAGAGACCGAGGCAGGTATTGTCCTATGGACAATTACCTGCCTCATTAA
>JABWIB010005540.1:11615-23182 GCA_016617825.1 Platyplectrum ornatum
GGGGTATGGACATTTAGAAGTGGGGGTATGGAAACAGGAAATAATGGAAGTCAATGGAGATTTGAAATGTTTCCATTACATCAGTGGGAGAAGTGNNGGTATGTCATACCCCCGTATACCCCCTCACTTCGAGCCCTGATCTTGTTGAAATACAGGACTCTGAAAAGCCTGGTATGAACTTCTAGGCCTACATTTACTAAACAATGGGATTGGAAAAGTAGGGGTGTTGCCCATAGCAAACAATCAGATTCAAGATCACATTCTCCATTTAGCAAAATGAAACTGAGAGCTTGAAACTGATTGGTTACTATGGGCAACTTCCCCACTTTTCCAGTCCTGCAGTTTAGTAAATTTAGGCCCTAATGTATTACATGGAGTATCTTATATTTTACTTTTGTATGCATACTATGGTAATCTGTTAAGATTTTTAGTATGGCATTAATAATGAAAAGTAGATCTAATCAATATGCACTGTAGTTTTTAACATTGATTCCTTGTAACTAATGATAAAATACTTCTTGTAGTGCTGACATTTTGATATAAAATTGATTTCTGGGCCCTTTTCCTGATGGTGCATTAGTGGGTTTTAAAGCTTTTGTTTGAGGGATTAAAGTTATTTGAGAATCTCTATCCTACATTCTGCTGACGATCAAATTTACTTCTGTAATTTGCCAGTAGCATTAGTCAGGTGAAACCTGCTGTACAATTGAATGGATATTAAACATTTTATTGTTCCTCTGCCCCTTAGCTACATTTTATTCTCCCAGGTGTTTGCAACATATTCCATTTTATAGTGGATTTATTTATTTTTCACATACTAACATTCTACTAAAATTCTACTCTAAAGGACCCAATCCTTTTGTGTGTCTTCTGGGTTTTTAACTTATGAGATAACTAAATAAAAATCAATATTTAATTTAGTAAAAGTTTAAGACCTGCTTTTTAAAAGGTGGAAGTTATGTGCACAAACGTGAACCTTAGAAGGTATCCTCCATAAATATATTACAGGATACATTTATGGAGGATACCTTTATGATTTAAAGACCTACAACAGGTGAGAGCAGAGTTACAATTAGTAACTTGAAAATCAATTAGTAAATTAGTAAAATGAAATGTGGTTGGTCTATATTTATACTTTACAGACCATTTTATAAAACCACAAAATTATGCCTACACACAAATTCACCCGGTGAGAGCTTTCACCTTACAGAACAGTTACTTAAAGTAATGGATATAGGATACTAAATAAATATAAGGCAGTATACAAAATACATATAGTCACGTATAGTGATTGAAACAGGGATGTCTAATCACTCTAGTACAGTATTATTATTTTCGTTATTATATAAGTGATCTTCTGTCTCCTCCAATTTCCCACCAAATGTGAGATGACCAGGTCCTCTTCAGCTACAGGGGCGGGCTGGCGTGGGTGCCAGGGTGCCAGATCGCACCCGGGCCGCCCTGCCATTCATGGAGACAGCCGCGATGGATGCCAGGTAAGTGCAAGGCAGGGGCAGACTGTGGTGTCACATTATTATACAGGAGGGCAGACTGTGGGGTGACATTATTATACAGGGGGAAGACTATAGGGTCACATTATTATACAGGGGGAAGACTATAGGGTCACATTATTATACAGGGGGCAGACTGTGGCGTCACATTATTATAGAGGGGGCAGACTCTGGGGTCACATTATTATACAGGGGGCAGACTCTGGGGTCACATTAATATACCGGGGACAGACTCTGGGGTCACATTATTATACCAGGGGCAGACTATAGGGTCACATTATTATACAGGGGGCAGACTATAAGGTAATATTATTATACAGGGGGCAGACTCTGGGGTCACATTATTATACTGGGGGGCAGACTATAGGGTCACATTATCATACAGGGGGCAGACTATGAAGTAACATTATTATACAGGGGGCAGACTCGGGTCACATTATTATACTGAGGTCAGTGTTCATGAAGAGGGGGGCATTTTGCAGAAGGAGGGTCCAGTGTGCAGGAAGAGGAGGCAGGATTTGAAGATCTGGGCAGATCTGCAGCTAGCCAATCACTGGGNGCGGCAACCAATTAGATTTTTTTTATTTTTTACTAGCAGTGTCCTGGAGCCTCCCCTGCTGAAGACTCCGTACAGGTAAGTGTACTAACTGTATGTATGTATATATATATATGTATATATATATGTATATATATATACATATATATATATAACAGAACAACGGGCCGCTACTTGTGGGCTTGCCCCCTGGGCCAAAATCTGCCAGCCAGCCCCTGTTCAGCTGTAACCCTTGTTAGTGTTAGTGATAGTGTACTCACACTACCCTGCTTTCAACATGTCTTGTGTGGCTCTCACAGTAAAGTCTTCTCTCTAGTCAATGAGTTTAGAGCAAGGAAGGAAGGGGGATGGCATCAAACTTTCACTGTGGTTGGAGCTCTAATCTTTATGAAGTGATCCAAGAATTGGACATCTCAGTTTCTATCCATAGAATATATTGTTAACATCTGCACTTGATTATGCCAGATATTACAAGTGGTTTATCAAGGGTAGGGAACTTAGTTCGGTACGTTTAAACATCGTACACAGGGTGGGTTTGCATACACGCATGCCTAACTTCATGCATAATACTAGAAGATGTTCTCCATATGTCCAGATCCAGTCCATTGCTACTATGATCATTAGATTTAATAAAAAATGTATACAATTTCTATATGGAAGCATCATCCAAATGTATTTTCAAATATTATTCAAGTATTTATTGTATTTTATTATTTTATTTAATCATATAATCAACAAAAGCAGTCTCTTTTTATGTCTTTAGCTTTAAAAAGCTTTAAGAGGGGATTTGTAATTACAATTTTATGTACTTATCCCAATTCTACAACAGTTGTTTCTTTACCCTCTAATTCTTACCTAAGATATTTCACAAAGTATTTATATTTACATTTGTACATGTTTGGATAAAAATATGAACTTCATTTATTGCATTAATGCTTTTCAGCTATATGTTAATTAGGGCATAACTGAATAATATTTATTTGGGTTCAATTNGTTTTTAAATAATTATCTCATTAGTTTTTATTCAGTTAAATTAATCGTCTCCATATTCTGCTAATAAATATCCAGACATCTTTCCCTGCCCAATGTATAAATCTATAGTTGAAATGTTTCAACTATAGAAATGTATTTTGACAAATACAACAAATACTGCTTAATGTATTGAAGGTTCATGTCTCCATAAACATGATTCAATATTATTTTACCTCAATTAAATTATTACCCAATAAAGGAGTAAATACTTGGCATGTATCAAGTCCAACCAATAGAAAGATTATTGTTGTAATCATCCAATTATTATGATATTGAGCAAAAAATTGCACTAGTGTAATTGCCCAGAGTTTTCTTATGCTAACAGTGATAAAACAGCCAAAACATGCTTGGGTCCGATAAATTTATTTTACAGCATGCTTAAATATAGCAGACACAAATTTATGATTTTGCTTGGAAGGAGTTAATCTGCCTTACTACATTCCTACTGACAAGCAGTAATAAAGAAATTAAAGCTCAGCATTCTTCAAGATATGCATTCATAAATATTAATAAAAAAAGTATCAATATGCTGGGAAAAAGAAGAAATATATCAGATCAGGGCCAAAGAGCAGATTTACCAGGACAGAGTATAATGGCAGCTGTGAGTTGTTTGCACTAACGTTTCAACCACTGATTAGCAGTTTTCATCAGGGTGTATTAATTAAGGCTGGTGTAACCTATAGTCCCCTCTGCATCCACATAGGATAGGTAAAATATGTGGTATAGAATAAGTGTAAAGCGGAAATGACTGGAGGCATACAGTGCACATACAAGGATGGAAATAAAAGCACTGGGGAATACAGAAGGGGAAATAAAAGGTTTGTGAATTACAGGGGGGAATGAAAGGGCTGGGGCATAGAGGGGGAAAATACGAGCACTGAATGAGTAGTACAGTTGTAGTTTTTGAAAATACAAATCAACACACAGAAATCTGCCATCAAATCAACACACAAAACTCTGCCATGAAAATGATTCACTTTGCGATTACAGATATGTTACACAAACTATAAATGCTTGTGTACAGCATTTGTATATTTTATTTTTATCCAATATATTGGCTATTGTATACCCAACTTTACACGTTGGCAAATATATGAGTAAGTTTTGTGGAGATATGAATATAAGCATGCATGTTTTTTTCCATTTCTTCTTATCGTGTCTATTTTGACACATTTTCTTTTTTTTACTTTTATAAAACTGTCTCTGACAGTATGTTGCTTTTTATGAATTTTAATTAGCTAGAGAATTTATGCAACATTTCCTGTCTGACATGTTTTGCAACACTGGACAGACAATTGGAATTGACATATTTAAAGTAATTTATACTGTCATGACATATTCATATTATGTATTAAGTCACTATAATTGGCTGTTTCCAAATGCTTGTCATCTTTAAACATCCCCTCGCCTATAGATTCCAGTCTTGTGTTCCCTTCTATTATACTGCTACTCAAATGTTCACCTCACACATGATCACTGATCTGTTCCTTCAACTTGCATCCTTTTCACTTTAGTTTGTTTTGTATCTCGTATTTCTCCAGATTATAATATTTTTGTCCACTGATGAAATTTTGCTCCTTAAAGATTACTTTTTTATAATAATGGTGAATAACACATGCAGTATCCTTCACTAGCAAGTTTTTCAATATGAATTATTAATTAACATAGCATTTAGCAACATTTACAAACTTCACTTATCTGAGACATTTGTCGATCTGTCTGGAGGATTTAATACACATTTGAAATGATTTGCAATAAATGAAACAGCTTATGCTTTCTGTTATACTATTGACGTTCAATATGCACACAGATGAAATAAATGTTTTAAGAAGCGTGGTATATTAATTAGTCAGAACGTTATACAAGACTGCTAAATAAATTAATCCTCTTACAATATATCTCTGGAGTCATTTGCTAGTTAGTGATTTGAATATCATATTATTAAGAATATTATTATACTAATGTACTTTGGCATTACAGCATTTACAAAAGTATTTTGTTAATATAATGATTACTTTTTGGTATTTACATTTCTTAATAAATGGCTAAATGTTGTACAAAAAGAAATAGTAAAACAGTTACTGAATTTAGTGTTCAGCGATACCAAGCTGCTATATGGTGTATAAAATATATTTATACTAAATAGTTAAGCATGGAAGAGGAAATGTGATGATTTGGAGAGGATTTGCGAGAATAATGGATTAAAAAGTGTACCCTAACACTAGTGCGTCATGTGATTCCTTCTATAAGACAACTTGTGGGTCAGAACTTCCTTTTCCAACAAGATAATGATCCAAAATATATGTCCAAACTCTGTACTAATTATTTGCAAAAGAAAGAAGATGCTCCACTGATAACTATGAAACATATTTAATAATCAGAAAAGTCCAACATTTATTGTCCTCTTTTCTCAGGCATAGTATAGAGAATGAGAAAAAGGCCATACAACTAGCATTATTACTTTCTTATGTACAGATAAAATATAGATTAAAATTATAGGTAAACTCTATGGATCAATACATGAAATTTACCCATAGAAATAGAAATATACCATACCCATAGAAATTGGCTAACTGGATGTAAAAATCTCCACAGGCCGGTAAATATTTATTTTCAATAAATATTCAGATCGCAACACTTTGTCAAACAGCCATCACCCCGTACCACTCCAACAGGGTTTATTGTTTCTTTATTCCTTAGAATCTGCCGCATAAACAGTAAAACAAACATAGAAGAAAACACAGACACCAATTTGGTGTCCTCTTTTTACTCCAGAAAAGAGGAAACCAAAGCAAGACAGAAAGTTCTTTCAATACCTGGAGCTNATTTAATATGTCCAATCGCAATCATAAAGGAGAAACATTGGTCTGGGTTAACCATTTTTCCAGAAAAAGTTCAATTATAAATCAAGCCATTAGNGCCTTGTGGCCCATCATTCAGTCTGACCCTCGCTGATGGGTGTAAGAATTATGCCATGTCACACTAAAGGCAGAAACATCAGAAACATTTTTTTTATCTTTTACGTTGACCTTGCGGCTTTGCATCACTCACTAATTAGAGCAGCCATATCATTGCATTCGGCAGATCAACAAGTAGGCAAGCATTTTCTTGAAATGAACCACAATTTGTCTAAACTACACAGCAAAATTATTGAATGTATACAGATCAATCTAAAGCAACAAAGAGACTGCTTTACTTCGCTGTGCAGCAAAGTGGAGTTTTTACACTAGACACTATGGGCACTAGGGCACACATATATTCAGTTAGATATGACCAATCGACCAGATCCAGAGCAATTTAACATAGTTTTGCCCACTCGTGAGTAAGTCATGAGCAAGTCAATAGTGCGTAAAATTTCGATCTAGTCTAATGTGTACTCCCGTTTTAAAGATCAGTGTATACACAAGCCTTTTTAAACTAGTGAGTGAACTGCACCTTCTCCTAGAAAATAATGGAATACCCCTCATCTCGTCTATATGGTGAGACCCANTGTTCTTACCAATTATTTCCTCCTAGATATTCACATCATACTATATGTTCTTCTTTCTCCTGGTCATCTGTCAAGAACTGTCAAGAAGCGAATGGTGACAAGTCATCCCGGTGAGTGCCTATAACATGCCATTCCTCCTCTATTGTAATTTCCTCTTTTATTAGCTTGGTTCAACAATTAATTAAAAAAATGTATACATTGAACCTGATGCTGATCTAATAAAACCAGGTTTTCGCATGCAGGACGCAAACATTGTATGTGCTTGTAATTTCATTATACCCAGTAAATTCCACAAGGAAATTACATGCCTTAATTTCACATGTGTATTGATGTGATAGAAGTTAAGGTAAGGTTCAGAACATTTAAGTGTCTATGTGAGGGGAGGACNTTAAAAGGATATTTACTGTGTAAATTAAATACATCTGATTATATTATATAACTACTTCAGGATCAGGCTTGGTATGGTTGTCATCACATTTTAGTTATGGATTTAGTGTTGTCCTCTAGAAGTGCATATATACACAAATAATAGATCTGCATGAAAGGCACCTGTAAGAGCATATGCATTATTGTAATTGTAATGTTGAACCCATTCGAAATTCCAACAAGCCTGCCTTTCAACATTTATATGTGTATTTTGCTTTTATTCCCTCCCNCCCATTGGAATACACTACCATTATTTCCTCAGTAATACCCTTTGTTGTGTATTATTTATTCTCAGCAATAATAGTTGCATACTGTATGGAGTAAGGCTATAATTTCCAGATTACTTTTTAAATAAAATATATTTTGATATAGCTGGATGAAAAGGTAGTAGAGTATGTGAATATGTGGTTGTAGGAGCCACTTAAAAACACAGCGTGCAGCGTGCTATTAGACCTAGGATTGGCCCTGGTTAAGTGGAGACTTGGTGGACTGGTATAATGTAACTGAAGCAATCTCAGTAGCAATGGTTAAGCTGGAAGCTAATGAGATAATAATAATAGGAGACTGGGTTTCCACAATGAGACAAAGGCACTAGGAACTTATACCGGAGTACTTGAGACTGCACCAGGGATTTAAATTGCATTCAGTGTCCAAAGAACATGTGACTGTACTAAGCTCTATGTGTTTGCAAATACTGCAATACTAAAAAATATTTATTAAATCTGAACCAGGCCCATGATTTTTTAACCATGGACGCATTTGATAAATGACAACATCCTCTATAAGGAATAAAGCCCAATAAGGTAGTAGTATAGCAAATTTTAGAGTTCCTTCAGACTGACCTGGGCAAGGAATTAACACTTAGTTCACTTAAGGTTCAAACTGAATCTGGAACTTACTAAGAACAAGTTCATTACCCAAGCAGTAAAATGCTTAAACCAGCTTTTCAGTCTCTTCCATGATAAGGTGTTTTTCATGAACAGATCCTTACAAAGGTGATATTGCAACTCCATCTGATACCAATACGTAGCATTACATCTGCCTTTTTCTTGACCAAAAGGGGTAAAGGAAGGAAGTGAGGTTGGAAAACCTGGACAGGGCATTGAGAATTTCCAGAATGATAAAAACCAAACAAATGTTTACAGTAACAGAAGAAAAGAATAAGAGTGGTCCCACTTCAAAAGCCACGATTGCAAGATGATTAAGAAATTGCATTACAGAGGCATACAAAATTTAGAGTGCTTTATCTATATCCTGGGTGGAAAAATATCAATAACTCAATAGGACATTGGGCCAGAAAACCATGTTGAATTGCAGGGGAGATAAATTGAATTAGTTGCAATCAGTATTACAGGTGAGAGATGATGTTTCCAGCACAAGTCTAATAACAATGTAACAGTAACACTGGTCAGTATCTGTGTGAAAAATGCAAAAATAAAGTATTCTCCCTGAATGCAAACACTGACATTCATTTTACCCCCCTGCAATTCAACATAGTTTTACCCATGAGAGTGTAAGTCAACAGAGTGTAAATCTGANTATGGCCCATTGTATCAGTGCACAATTTGATTGCCAAAATGTCATCCAAATTCACCAAATTTCTCAGAGCTCTGATTTCTTGTTCTTTTTCTGGCCAGTCCTAAAGGAATTAAACAGAATCAAGATTGCAAAACATGAAGTTCATAACTCAACATGAGAACAAGTACAACATATTTTAAACTGTCAAAATATCCCATTTCACTGAATTGACTGGTGACTAGCCCGGAGTTGACTCCAGAATTGGCTATTTTGTATAGTCCAGTGAGAATGTAATTTAGTATAATTATTAGGCCTTATCTTGTATAAACGGGGGCCTAAACCAGAATGGAATCTAACCGGAATTCATTCTGTAAAACTAGGTACTAATGTATAACAGTTTACATCCAAGCACAATAATGATGCGTTTCCAGATGCATTGCTTTTTCCCATTGATCCACATGCAAGCACAGATTAGTTCACTGTTATGTATAATGGAAATTGTGGTTATACATTATGTGAACACTATATTGTCAATTTTAATGTTCTTATACATGACTGAAATCAAATAAAAATAAATGAATTAAGTACATTTTATATTTGTAAACCAACATAGCCCAATACAATTTAAATGCTAATGCAGGGTCAGATATAGGTTGTGGAGAGTCTGTTGTCTGTTGATTTCTATATTTAGACATTCATATTTACTGTTGCAAAAGTATAGTTGTAGACTGTATTGCTAATGTTCTTTTTATGTTAATGTTTGGGTCTGGATCGGGCTGCATTGATTGTCAAACTCTTCCCTCTGACTGAATTGCCCCTCTGTATGTAGGCAGCTGAAAAAGTGGGTAGCTCTAGGGTCCGGATTGCCTTTATATTCTGGATATGCACAGTGTGAAGATATGCAATGATACACTTAGGGGAATAGTCTTAGGAAAGCCCCTAATCTGTATCCCTTAGAAGGAGCTGGGCAAATACATGAAGTATGTGACCCAAACGCAAGTAAATGCACTGTTTGCTAATTGTTAGTAGCTGTAACCAGAATGTTTCTACAATTGTATAATTAATATAATATACATATAATTGTGTATAGAACAAGATAAAAATTACCTGCTGACAAGTGCAATATAATTTATTTAGGCATAGCAAATTCTGCTGACAATACAACATATACACAGCTACATTTGCTCAAGGGCTACCTTTAGTATAGGATGGCAAAGTAATCTGCTGGCTAAATTCAAATCTATTGCCAACAGCTTTTTAGCTTGCCAGAAAAGTTAGATACTGAAAATAAACTGACAGCAGTGCAAAATCAAAATTTAACTCAAGGGCTTTTTGGTTAGTTTAAAGCAAAACAATAAATGTTAAAAAGTTTTCCCCTCAACCAGCTATTCCCATACAATGGGGTTGNTCAATTGAACAAACAAAGGGGTATATTTACTAAGCGGTGAGATTGAAAAGTGGGGATGTTACCCATGGCAACCAATCACATTCAAGGTCACATTTTCCAGTGAACTGGACTTGGTTGCTATGGGCAACATCCCCACTTTCCAATCTCATTGCAATCTCACNGCTTAGTAAATATACCCCAAAGAGTTAAACTTTATAATGTTCCCTTTATAGAAAAAGGACTGCCATTTTTTCACATATATCTCATATACTCAGTTAAGGTATAACTTGTAGTCTCCGTAGTCAGAAATGTTATTAAAAGAAATACATTCCCTGTAGATTCTAATCTTCTCTTTAGTGCTGTCATTATAAAAGGCAATTTTGGCTTCCTGTTTTGTAACTCTAATGTATTGAATAAGTACTTGCATATGTAGAGAAAGCCAGGCCCCATAGCAAGCATGTGGATGTCTGGATGTTGGGGATTGGATATTGACCACTGACTGTTCTATGCAGACATGTTCAATGATTGGCATCTGAGAGAATATACAGTTAGATTTTATTTATAACTTGCCAGCAGCTGAAAGCTTGTCAGTTTAGAGCTTTGGCTCCTGGCTTTTCTCCTTAGGTGCAAGACAAGGGCTGTCTCAAGTCCCTCTCCCCTTTAGACCTCATAGACTCCACCCTCCTCCACACATGGTATGCCACTGCCATACTATGCTAGCTAGACGAATTTAGATATATTAAGACATTGTATATTAAGACATATAAGTAGTATAAAACACTAAAAGTTTGCATTTTATACAATTCTATACAATTTCCCATATGTAAGATTATACATAAACATGTGTATTCTTTTTTACATTATACATATGAATGCCTTGTACTATTTCAGTAACTACAATAGATGTGAATTAAATAATACCTCCTCACAGTTCCACAACCATTAATAGTTGCAGCACCTAAGAGCTTTTAATATACCGTATAAAAAGGACTGGTGCANTTCAGTTTTCAGATCTTTTCCTTTATTAAATAAGTTTTTGCTAAAGAGTTTGCATAAGCATAAGAGTTGGTCATTTGGGTTGGGACATGCTGTAACTAGCTGTTTTGGTGTCGGCAGAAGAGTAAACTGGTGCATCCCCCTATATATTATGGTTCATCTTAGAAGTACCAGTACCTTTAAAACAGGTGTGCTTTCATACCTAAAATATATGCCTACACTGCACTCTCCTTAAATTATAAATGACACCTCCTCAATCATACCATTATTCCAATCACATAATATATCAGAAGCCCACAGTTTCTTCAATCTTGTAAGTTACTTCACATATTATACATAGTTATCATATTTTAATTGCAATATCCCCTTCATTAAATTCATTTTCTCAGTTCATATCATAAATTACTTTCAGACTAATAAGTACTATTGTGACCACCATGCAATATAGACTGCATTTCAATGACAATACAGATTAAATCACAATCACTAATACAATACACCCTCTATACTAATGAGAGTAGTCTATAACATGACCCATTCCATTAGTTATTAGTTATAAAATGTTCTTCTCAGATTCCAACAACCACCTGGGTTGAAGAGAATAATTTAGTTATTTCATTAAAACTATTATTATAACTTGTGGACATTATT
>JABWIB010005541.1:16532-35326 GCA_016617825.1 Platyplectrum ornatum
TGAACCATGCTGAATTGCAGAGGAGTTTTCATTAGGTGCAAATAGTATTTCAGAGTTCAGAGATGATGTTTCCTAGCCCAAGTCTAATAACAGTGTAACAGTAACACTGGTCAGTATATTTGTGTAGTAAGCAAAAAAAAAAAGTATTCTCCCTGAATACAAACACTAACATTCATTTTACCTCCCCTGCAATTCAACATGGTTTTGGCCACTCACTCAAAACTTGAGTAGTACGTAAGCCTGCATCTGGTCTATTGCTTTTAAGTCTGGATAGGGTTGAATGCATTTCAATTGGGTAGAGCAGAGGATAGCACTACAGACTAAATGTGATTCAGAAATCATGTGATAATAGACAGTTAGAGAATTCATTTCTATATCTCCCTCTTCCAAAAACATGTGGCCGGTGGATAGCAGAGTTCACCCACATCCATAGGAGTGCTGTATTGTTCATGCTTATATAATCCAGTTGGCAAAAAACACTTCTGCTTCCCTGCATAGCAGGGTTACTTGTCACTAATGACTTTTTACTAGTACAGCCCTTTATATAACTCTAGCACTTCCCGCAGCTAGGAACTGAGCAAGTTGCTGAGAACCAATATTGTCCAGTCCATTGCACATGGAAAAATGATTGTCTTTACGTACACAATAATGATTCACTGATGTACAGTTTTCCTAAAAGTACTACAGCAATACATCACTTGTCATTGGCACATGGTGTATAATTAGGTTACCAAATCTGCTTGTGTTCAGTGTAACTGGATATCAGCAATCCAGTAGTTAAACCTGGTTTGAGTGCTTGTGCGACAATACAAATCTACAGAACATGAATCATGAATTCAGCTTTAATTTTTCCTTGCGATTCCAATGCATATGCACCATATCTATTGCATTGTGTTCATTATTGAAAGCATCCACCAGTAGGTTGTAGAGTGTAGTATTCAGCAGTCCTCTGGATTAGATATGACCCGTGTGCAGCTGTTTTGCCATAACCTATGCATTTGGGTCTGAATCTGCTACATTTATGAGGGTACAATATTACTGTCCTTTTTTCCATTCTAGATTCATCCGTTCTGAACGTTCCATTATCCTGCTTAATTTCTGTCTGTCCATCCTTGCTTCCAATGTTTTGATTCTGGTGGGACAATCTCAGGCCCTCAGCAAGGTAAGATGTGTGCATGTGCTCAATCAACAAACAATCCAGACTTATCAGAACGTTTAATTAACAATATACATGCTAGGCATGGAATCCTTGTGTATACCGATCCAGATTTACAATCTGCTGCCATTTTGATTGTGTACAAATCAGAGAGGTTATGGTATAATCTTGTGAGCAGAGTGGTTATGTAAATAATTTTCATAGATGTATGGGTACAGCAGAGATCCCACTGGTGCTGTTTTCAGATATCCAAATGCCACACACATAGATCCTCCTCAGTACACAACATTGTGGCCTAGTAAACGTGGAGATTGCTGGTAGAGTAAAAAGTGGGGATGTTGCCCATAGCAACCAGTCACATTCAAGCTCTCAGTTTCATTTTACATTCTGCAATGTGAGCTTGAATGTGATTGGCTGCTATAGGCAACATCCCCACTTTTAAATCTCCCTGCTTAGTAAATTTAGGCCTGTGTGTTGAAGGATGTGGACTGTGGTATTTATTATTTTATGTGTTGTATTTGGATATTTGTATTACAGTACAAATATTATGTGTTCTGAGCTCCATTCTATATTTGTACTGCATCCTCTCAATCCTTCTTCTGCTCACGCATCTAATACACTGCCTTGTGTTGTGCTTGCATTCATGCCTTTCCTCCAATGTCTTTTAATCAATACCTATATTAACTTACATGTTTAGTATTATGCTGCAGTTATACAATAGATGAGCAATACTGGGGGCTAGAAAGGAAAATCAATTTGGAAACAGAGTAGTGAGCGGTGAGAAGCATTTTTTCCCATTATTCTACACACAAAAATGAATGATGAATGGACTTGTAGAAATTCTTTTAGTGACAAAAAGGTGATATATGCTTATACGAGTATTATATAAGGCATGATATCATGCAAACGATTTATTTTTGCCAAATGTAGGGTATGTTATGGGCGTCTGGAGATGAATGATGTACTGTATAAAAGTGTATGAGTTCAGGGGCGTAACTACTTTTCACATATATATTTAAATAAATATTTCTATAGCAGTTTGGGGCCCTCACTTATATATATGTACAGTACATCTCCAATACAAACACATGTACTGTTCATACATATAAGGGGGGGTCTATAGCCATGGAAGCCATCAGCCCTTGTGGAAGGGTTCCAGTGGGCCCCCTAGGGTTGCGGGCCTCATAGCAGCCGCTATGGCAGTAGTTTCGCCACTGCATGAGTTGTATATTAGGGTCACATGCTATATGTGGGTTAAAGTTATTCTGTATATAAGTGGCAGATTTCAAATATTCTCCAAATATAGCATGTGCCATTCCCTTACTCCTAATATACCCCACACATATACTATATTTAGTGTACCATCTCCAGAACCCTAATATACATAATATGCACATTAATTAGTGGTTCCTTCCCAGGCTCCCAATATACCCTCCAATGTTATTAAATATTATTATTATTATTATTATTATTGTTATTAAATATTAGTGGTCTGTAGAACTACAGGGGATGAAAGAGGTAGGATGAAACCGAGTGACTTTAATTGTGGTGTCCATTTCATGTTATTCTGGCTTTGTGTACGAGGATATTGTCTTGGGAGAATGATCTTTCTGATAAACAAAGAGCAATGAAATGAAACAAGATATAGATTCACCATAAGGGGAATGTTTTCTGAATGGTAAGACACTGCCTGGTTGTCAGTGGTGCATTCCATTACCAGGATAGTCCTAGATTGTATGGATAATTCACAATTNCATGCTGGCAAGCAATCTGATGGGAAAGAAGCAAAAGTGATTCCACCATGTGGAATGTTTGAGTAGATCATGACATTGTCATCTAAGATATACTATTAATAATTTACTAATAAAAATGTGTTTATTATATGATGTATTGTTTAATCATTATAGCTCTACTGGTATTTCTGCACCTAACCCTGACATCTGTCTCTCTTCAGGCTGTCTGTGCTCTGATTGCTGCATTCTTGCACTTTTTCTTTCTCTCTTCCTTCTGCTGGGTGCTAACCGAGGCCTGGCAGTCCTATTTGGCCGTTATTGGGCAAATGAGAACACGCCTGGTGCGCAAGCGATTCCTTTGCCTGGGATGGGGTAAGTAGGAGCTCTTAATTGGTTTTTGTTCTGTTTAACATATTGGGGTATATTTACTAAGCGGCGAATTTGCAGTGAGATTGAAAAGTGGGGATGTTGCCCATAGCAACCAATCAGATTCAAGCTCTCAGTTTCATTTTTACACACATAAGATCTGAGACAATTTACAAAATAATTATTTGTAGTATTATACATTATCATTATTTAATATTTATTTTATTAGTTATATATCATTAAGTGATGTATTATGTATAAGTGAGTTGTAAAATCTATTTACTAATGCTGATACAAAAGTAGGATTCCTTTATGTTTATAATGATGAATAGTCATAGGNAATGGCATATTCCTCCCTCTTGAAGAGAACATGTCAGCAGGTTTTTGTTGATATTCTAGCTCCTTACTTTCACTAGTATTATGCTGCATTGCATGTTTGCCTTTTAGTCTGTAGCTTGAGTTTTTAGCAATTGTAATGTGAGAATAAACCTCTAATCTCTTATCAAGACTAAACCTTGGCATAGATATTTGTATTCAATAGGCTCACATATGTATTTAGAGTTTAGTAAGTGTAAACCAAATCATTTCGCTTTTCTCTAGATCTGCCTCTGACTTGTCAACATGAACCATTTTACATTTTAAAGCGGTCAGGCTGTTTTGCACCTGTTTGCCACTCTTATTTTCCACACTCATGCTGGGTAATAATAGATCATGCTGGCACATATACTGACTCTTACTTAGCATTTTTTTTTTACAAATGAATTTGATGAAGTCTTTTCCAAACATGCAAAAATGTACCCTTACAGTTCCTAATCTTTTTACTGATAGCAAATGGGAGTCAGAAGTTATCGTGTTTTTCTGCTTAGCTGTTTGGTTGTTGTTGTTTTTAGGAATATGCCTAGTAATTCCCAAATTCTAATTTTCAAACAAAAATGACATATATAGTGGAAACATAGTAAATGCTTTGAAAAAGTACTAAAGAAAGCCAATTTTGTATGTTGTGTTTAGCATATATAGTATACATAGATATATAAATAATATAAAGAATATTTGGCAGGGGGGTCATCATGTATTTAGACATTAGTCTAATTCCCAATGGCTCAGTGCNGGCTGCTTTGTGATCGAAACGCTTTAAGAAAACCGTTGTCATATTGTGGTAAACTGGTACAAAAATAAGGAAAATGCATAATAACTTGTTTCCATTATCAGGGTTACCAGCTTTGGTTGTTGCAGTGTCTGTGGGTTTCACCAGAACAAAAGGATATGGCACGCCCCATTAGTAAGTCACTCCTTTGTGTATACCTCTCAGTGCGCTGGCTACATGGCCTGGAAAAATTGGCAGCAGTTTCAGCATTACTGAAACACTTTGCCACTAAATAGGCAGAAATAAACATGGTTTATTAGCTAAGTAGACGTTGATGCACTGCAATTCCTATTATGATCTTTACTAAAGTAGGCTAATAAGTATTCNGTTTTAATTGCAATTATTTAATAAATGTTTTAATAAATAAAACAGAATGGAACAAAACAGAATATGGGAATTGCATCAGTATATACAATAAAAGGACATTTTCTGTACAGATGGTTAAGATTAAACATGGAGACTTTCTCAGTGATTAAATATTCTATGACAAATAATTAATATCCTTGACTTCCTCTAGAGATTTGGAATAACTGGCTGTCATGCTCGCCATAGTATTTCTCTCCTGTCTTCATTTTTGAGTATTTGCCAGCAATCTGCTTCTCTCTTCTTTTCCTTTGGCTTTCTTTCCGTAATTCTGTGGGTCCTGACAAGATGATAAATGCTTAATAACTTCACTATTGACTTGCAGTTGTTAATTTGTTCTACTTTTTTTTTTTCAAATAATTTTCCCCCTTAACTTGAATTATTTGTGTTTTGTGGTCTTCAGCTGCTGGCTGTCTCTGGAAGGAGGGTTACTATATGCTTTTGTGGGGCCGGCGGCTGTCATTGTTCTGGTAGGCATTGCCATTTTCTTGGTTTCCGTATACAATATAACGGCTGTAGTCTGCTCTTCTTATACTTCCTTATGTATCACCTGTACACACAGGGCCTGATTACGGGTCTCGACTCATCTCATCGCTATTAATATAATCTAGCAGCTCTGCTCCTTGCTATAACATTTCTCATTCTCATCCTTAACATAGTTTGTTGCATTTCATGACCAAATAATTCAATAAATGCAGATGCCTGAACTCCCCCCCTAATTTCTGTTAATTATTACCAATAATAAGAGTTGTGACACAACAAATGTGATGTCATTTATCTATTCAGGAGTGTTTTACATGGTAAACTATGTTCAGTTTCAGCTGCGATGTAAAAATGTCTGTGTTAGCCATTTTAATCCTCAGGTTCATTTCAGACATAGCAAATTAAATACCTAAAAGAACATCGAAAAGTTCAAAAGGTGACCATTGACTTATTAGAAGAGTGATCGTCTAATTAATACATGGGTGAAATTGTTATGTGAAAGTTGCTGGGTCACTTCATACATAATTGCATATGATACCTGACATTTAAGTACTGCAAGTAGCATAATAATGAATCATGGCATAGTTCTGCAGATATTTCTTACTCGTGTCTGCTACCATTGTAGTTAAATAAAGAACTAGTATATTTTCACAATTTCAAACAAAACATAGAATTAAGAAGTAGATAAGAATCATGGACTGTTTTTTGTTCTTTTGGTTTTTTTAACACTTGAATCCCCCACAATTATTGATGATGCCGAAGATTAGGGATACACTTTTTTCCCTTGTGCTCACACNTGTGACGTCACATATAGATGAAGGACTGCAGACCTGCAGCAATGATTGACCTGGACAAAGCAATGCACAGGGGCAACTACTGACCCATTCCTGAGAATAAAGATGTAACTAAAAGGTTTTTTTTAGCATTGAAGTCTTGAAAACTGTAAACATAAATGACAAAGCATCACAGTTTTCCCTCTTCATTATCCCAAAGTTGCCCCTTTAACATTACACTGTGACTTCCTTTACATTTTAGCCCCTTCTTGTGTGCCTCTTCAGCCAATATGTCCCCTCCTTAGTACTAGCCTGGTAGAATTGCTGATCTTGTGAGATGTTAGTATGCAATTCAGTGGACGAGAGCCTCGGAGGTTGAGAAGCTTGATTATAAAATTGTATGNTGGGTACATTTGGTCACCCCTGTTGACGGGTTTGTTGCAATTTGAGTAGATCAATTCCTGGCCTGTTACGATCCAAAATATATTTGTTGAATATGGCTTAGCTCCATACCTCTACTTAAAAATATCCACTTCATGTGGATGTCTGTATCAGGGCTTGAAGTGGATATTTTTAAGTGGTGGTAAGGAGCTAAGCCCTACCCCTTGTATAAGGCTTCTTCACCCCCTTCAGATCTGCGATTTGTGCCTAATGTTCTCCACAAGTCCAGATGGGGTGGGGTTTATGCAATTGGGAGCATACCAGCCAATTTGGGGGCTGGTATACACTGGATACAGTGCAAAATTCCAATATTTTAGACATTAGCGTCTGTCCCCTAATTCAGTCACTCAATTAGCCTTGACTACTTCTGATGGGAAGGTATTCCACATATCACTAATGTTTCCTAATCTTCCCATTAAACCCTTTAAGTGTCTACTATTGTGTTGTAATGCATCTCTTTTTTGAGGCATTCTCCTTCCAGAACTAGTAATTTACTTGATATATATGAAAACTTCTATTATATCCCCCTATCTCTGATGCTGCAAGCTATAAATGTTTAGAACATTTTGTCGCTGTAGGTTTGTTTTAGAATTATAGCACAATTCTGAACATTTTGTAAACTTTCTGTAAATGCAATATTTAGAAAACATAAAACTACATAAAAAGGAATTGCCAAACAACATTGTCATATGCATAATCATATAATTGCATATCCATTACTAGACTATGAGCGCTAACCCTTACAATTAGGGAGCCATCATAGTTTACCTCCAAATCCCTTGCTGACTCATGGTAATTTGTTTGGTCAGGAAATGTCAGGAAAGACATTATAAAAAGACACANTAGTTTCCAGTCATAATGTACTACTCCAGGGCATAAGATATTTTTGTCTCTATTTTATTATGTCATGTATTATATGCAACTCTTAGCTCCAAAGTTTTCCAACATTAGGACCAAATCCACACTTTACATACTATTTTATGTACTANTGACTTACAGCGTACTTACCAGTGGGTAAAACCATGATGAATTGCAGGGGAGGTAAANTCCATTAGTTANAATCAGTATTACAGGTGAGAGATGATGTTTTCTAGCACAAGTCTAATAACAGTGTAACAGTAACACTGGTCAGTATCTGTGTGCAATAAGCAAAAATGGAGATTTATAGTTTTTCAATTAAATCAGTGAGAGAAGTGATGGCAGGTCACTGTATACATCCCCATTTTGAGTTGAAAGTAAATCTAGCTGAGAACATTNGCTTAAGTATAGTGATATAACAGCAAACTCTGGACATGGTCTTATCATTCACTGGAGCCATTATTGGATCCACCATTGGCCGATTGTTCCAATTATTGGACGATTGTACCAATTATCGCTGTTGTGTTTAAGCAAGGTGGATTTTTCCGCTACAGCATGAGAAATTTACATAAAATGTGGATGACTCCAAAGTATGAAAGGTGAAGCACACCCCCATTGTATTGTTTTTATGGTGGCCCCTCATCCACTTAGAGGAATCACTTCCGTTTTTCGGCACCCCGGCCAGCATCTGCACTAATGCATAAATTTGGATCCTGATATACCCTGGTAATGTGGTGTTCACTGTAGTGGGTTATTTCAATTTAGGAGCTGGAATCAATGGTCACCATCAAGGTGGCTTTATTGTCAGCATAAGGTCCAAGTCCAGGTCAGGTCAATAGCTCTGGGAGCAGCAAAGCATACTCCCTAACACTGAACACTAGTCAGTAGGTCTGAGGGGTTTATAAGAAGCATATTCCAACTCCTAATAGNGGAATGTGAAGTTTCCGGGAGATTAACGCCTTCAGACCATGTGGTAGTTTCTCGCCATACCACACTCACATATGCATCTTTTTATAACTCTGCATGCAGTGCCTAATCACTAGGTTAGTTTGTGTTTAAAGGAGATTTACATCTTATAAGGAATAGAAGGAAACTGATAACAGTTGTAAGGTTATCAGCACTATACAATACCAGATATTAATGTCAGTTTGGTGGAAGATTTAATTAATAAAACAACTGCATGAAAATGTTATGCATTTTCTTTACAATGCCACAAACATAACTCATGAAGTAAGGACACAGATTTTGTCCAGACTTTGCACATTTGCACTTTTGTGCACAGAGAAAGCCAATTACAATAGTCAGCATCATCATACACTTGCAAAATGTGATAAAATTGTAGTGAATTATAAGTACTTATATTAAATTGTTATCGAATATGTCTCAAGTGTTTCTCTTTTTTATTTTCAAAATAATATATTTGTATCCAATTTTGAATTTTCCTAGTGAAATATATAACATTCCATATTGTTAAGAATTATCTGTTATTTTGATTTAGGTTAATATGCTGATTGGAATTATTGTCTTCAACAAACTAATGTCTCGGGATGGCATATCAGACAAATCCAAAAAACAACGGGCAGGGTAAGTGCATTCCTGCTGCTAAAGCAAATACACATTTTGGTATTTTATTACCATTGTGGTGTTTTTTCCCCTCCATGTGTAATATCATTGTCATGGGAGATACTTTGTGTCTGTGTTCTGAATTTTAAATGTTGGCATTGCAGGATTTCTGTGTTGTATTTATGTGGGGTGTTTTTAGGTATGTTTGCAAATTAAATGGCAGCACGCATGTTGATCAATTGGCACCTCTGTTTGGCATGTGTATTTGCAGTCAGTTCAGCATTTCATGGGTAAGGCCAAAAAACTGCAGGTCTTGTCTGCTTGAGTGCATCAAGTTAAATTCCTTTAAATGAAAAAAAAAACACTCTCCTTAGATCCAAACATCCGCAAAATAGTCTCTATATAGATTCTGACATCAATCGGTGCAAGCTTTTTGCACATGCATACACTGATCCTGGTGGAGAGAGGTATGTAAATCATACAGCAAGGGCTTGGTTACAATTCTTCATTACGCACCAAACAATGGGTTGGATACAAATGACCAATGGTATGAATCCAGATGATGAAAATCCATCATCCAGCCAGCTAAATTACTGAGACAATTAAAATACAGATGCAAGAAATCCATACACGAATATACACTAACTCTAACCTCCATTTATATTAACTGTTTCCTCCCCTTTGTCTAACTCAAATATCCTCTTGTACATCCATCCCCTTTGTGCAGACAAACACTGATTTTCCCCNTCTATATTCAATCCCTTTCGCATAGCCTAACCCAAACCTCTCCTTCTATGCTCAGTCCCCTCTCCTCAGTCTGACCCTAACTTCCTAACACCCCCTTCTTGCAGGATAACCCCAATCTTCACCTTCTATTCTANGTCCCCTTCCAGCAGCCTAACCCTCCCCTCCCCTGCTCTCACCCCTCCCCATAACCTAANCCTACCCTCCATTCTCTCCCCATGTTGCGTCTGTTAGGTCTGTGAGGTGTGGTGGTTGCTGGTAAAACAGTCCTACATACTTACCTATATAGTAATTAATAATTTTCGAAATAAAGACAGCTGCATTTAGCTGTCAGCTGTCTATATGTCGAAAATGTACGTTTCTATAAACACATTCTCCCTAGGGACAGGAGATGAGAAATGGCAGCAAGACGCAGTGGGCAAATAGAGCATAGATGTAACGGATGTCCTGAAGATAAATATGTTCATTGTCAGGATTCTGTTCCTTGGGATATTCCATTGTATGGATTATTATTATGTTTTGGGCTATTATGTGTTTATATTTTGACAGTTTTGGAATTTTTTTGTGTCACAATTTCAACCATTTTTTTTATTGTCTGGATTATAATGTTGTTAGAATTTGTTGGGAAATTGATGTCAGGATATTGACTTCTGAATTTCCACCGTTGGAAATGTGACTACCACCAGACCCCATATTACATGGTAGGGTGAGGCTACAGAAGTGCAGCATGTGCATGGGTAGTGTAATAACCTTGATGCATAGAATTTTGGATATCACTGTCGAAGTTTCATTTCCACTGCTGTGAGGTTCCACTAACATTACGTACCTAAGTCTAGATCCGGTCCCTTGATTAAATCTTTTTTACTTACCTATTCCATGACTCATGCTTTCAGCTAAAGCTGCTGCCATTTTCTGATATAATTCAAGTTTTATTGAAATAACAATTAATAGAACAAATTCTAGGTAGGTACCGATTTATGCTTAGTTGAAGCCATTTAGATTGTAGACCTCTCATATGGATCTTTTACATACAACTCCCTTCCGCATAGAGATTTGTGCGTAGGACTAAGGGAGGGTTCTGTATATGTAACTGGCCAATTTTACTGCTGCCGTGTTCAGACACCAGCAACTTGCCGCATTTCAGACAGTGTTAATCTATAATTCCCAGCCTGATCCAGCAACATAAGCATAGTTGATAGCAGGCAAAGCATNATGGGTAGTGTATANTTTCACACCACCTGGAGTGCCAAAGGTTGCCTATGCTTGGTCTAAAAGCTGCCTTAAGCAAAGCAGCAGGTTTATTTAGATTTTTACTGCCATTAGGTCACCCTAGGTATTTGTCTTGCTACTTTCCAAAAACATTAGTGACTTAATGTCTTCCATATTTCTCCTTGGCAGTGCTGGCACCGACAGGAGGAAATAGCCAGCAGCTCTAAAAGTCATTTTAACATTGAGTGTGGCGCATGCCTTTGATGACACAGCCAACAGAGGTGCCTATTTGACTCTATGCTAATCAGCAGCTACTTCTTCATCCTTTTATACAAGTCCTGCAGATGTATGTGCCAATGGTGGTGATGCTATTGTAATCCAGNTGAGGTTTGCTTATCTTGGTAATCATTGTAAACTTATTTACCAATATAAGACTGAATGTGTAAAAACATGTGGACATTTACACCTGGCCAAAACTAGGTTGAATTACAATTACAGTGCTAGGTATCGCCTAGGGTGACCAGAGACCTAGCGCCGGCCCTGAGTAAGCAGAGGTAAGCAGAAGCAAAGTATTTTGTGGTTTTTCCCAGGTGTAAATTTCCACCTGTTTTCCTCTTCTTTTCTGAATCAGGTCCATGATTACTTGAGAAGCATTACATTCATGGTAATAGTGTCCTGGGCCTAAATTTANTAAACTGCGGGATTGGAAAGTTGCTCATAGNAAGCAATCAGATTCAAGCTCACATTCTCCAGTATATAAACTGAGAACTTGAATCTGATTGGTTGCTATGGACAACAACCCCACTTTTTCAGTCTCGCAGTTTAATTAATTTAGGCCCTGGGACCGACTTATAGAGAAAGTGTGAAAAAAGACTGTTCTGACGCCCATGCATCAAGCCTAATTGTAACTGTGGATGGAGCAACTTATGATATTATGCCATCATTAACATAATTCCAGCATCTTTTCATCCTCTCTGTAATGAACAGTCATCTAGTGCTAGACCATCAAAGCACAGGAATTAGATTCATACTACTGACTGTTTGCAGTACATTTATAAGGGTTCGCTTTTGAGCTGTATATTTANTTATTTCTCTACCTGTCACAAAATNTAACTGCTTAGTGTTACTGCAGGTTTATGGTAAAGGCTGCGCTATTCACATACTTTACATACAACATTTCATACACCTGCACGTGTCATGACATGTACTACATTGAGTAATAGCTACATTCGTAATGTTGCTACAAATAGATATTTGATGGTATAAATAGGGCCATATTCTACATTTTGTATGTTCTATGTGGCAGTGTGTTTGTATAAATGTAATTATGTGTGCAATGGCAGTGTACACCTCCTCCAACAATAAAAGACGTATTACATCAGCCAACAAGTTCTCCTTTGCTTAATAGCCAATTCGTAGGACAGCAACTCTTCAAATAAAATAGCAACAGTTAACTGGAGAACAAAATACTAAGCCAGGAATACAGAGAGGGATAATGATAATGGAGGGTTCCCTTCCTTATATCCATCTCATGCTAACCAGGTGCTGCCTTCCTGCCAGTCAAAAGCTGATCTAACACACTGCCTTTTATTTCTCTCTCCCATCTTCGCACTGTTACCTCTCTCTCTCTCTCTCTCTCTCTCTCTCTCTCTCTCTCGTGTCCCATACTCCTTTGTGGCTGCTCCCTTCTGTTTCTGTATACTGCATATATTCTCCTTTCTGTCTTTCTGTCTCTCCCTGTCAAACTGACCTCCTTCACCACCTCATGTATTGTTTCTGTATAATTCTGTATAATGGATTTTATATTGATATGTGAATATATCCTCTTTTATGCATGCACTAAAAATGTACATCTCGTTTTGCATGAAAACGCACATATCGCAATATATGATGTGCATTTGTTTTTTTTCTGTATTACCATTTTTAATTTTAATGTGAAATAAATCTACCCACATTTCTGAATGTTTCTTTTTGCCCCCCACTATCTATATTTCCTTATTTTGCTATAAAATACCCCTAATTACCCTCTGGTTCTTCTGTTCTCCCACTGACACTATCCTCACCACTCTGCATGCCCTGGGCTTGTTGTGATGTTCTGTTGCAGAATTGAGATATCCTGCAGGAACCTCTCGTTGATATGTTCCACATGTGGAGTGCAGCCAAGTGCACATCTATCCGCAACTACTGCCAGCAACGCTGTGTTAGTGTCATGTCCTTTTCTTTTGGATTACTAAAATTACGCACAATACACCANTACATTATACATTTATAGAAAGTCTCTCTTCAGGCTAATTATTGCACTTGTATAGTGTTGGCTGTGGCTTTATGCTTCTATAGTAAGTAGGACTTTGGACACCTATCCTTCCATGAGCCATATGGTCTCCTATTAAGTTATAAACAAGGGAGACTTCTAGTTATTATTTTCCTCCTCTTATCTATATGCCTCACTGTTTCTTGTTATCTGCTCAGTGTGGTGTCTTCTTTGTATTAAGTCCTATATAAATGTGCATGTCTCTGGTCTCCTCCTATATGTCGAGACCTGATTCTTTCATACTTCTTGTTCCGTATGTCACCTATGGTGGCATCTAATGCACCCCCCCCACCTCCAACCACTTTTCTCAGGCTAGGAGAGGTGACCCTCTTATTTTTAACACCTAATTTTGTTGAGAAGAAACCGTCACAAGCAGAAAACTTGCTCGGTCCGGAGTTCAACTACACACACCTAACCTGGGATTCTTCATCTTTTATCTCTCCTTACCCACACCACTTGCATTTCCCTTCATGCTGCTGTGCATTTTATTGTGTCACTATCATTGGCTTGCTCATAATGACTCTCTACTCCTTCAACCTATCTCTNTTTCTTTACTATTCTTACGCTGACACTTCTTCCTGTTCTGCTTATACTGCTTATACTTTTCTCCTTGCCTATCTTTTTTGTTTTCCTGGGTATTTATTGTTGTGCTATACTTTTCCTTTCTGATCACTTTCTTGGTTTTTTCTCTTTCACTCTTTGTGAAATACATTTCTATTCCCAATCATTCCACTTATGTTATTTTAAATTGTTTTCAAACACCCATTTATTTCCTTATACAACTATTCACCACTATCTTTTTATCTATATTCCTCTCCCTCTCCTCGCTATACCCCTTCTATCTGCATCGTGTCTCCACTCCCTTACCACAGGGCGTCTCTCTGGAGTTCTTGTGTGGTCCTTCCTCTACTGGCTCTCACGTGGATGTCTGCCGTTCTAGCTATGACTGACCGCCGATCCATCCTTTTCCAAGTCCTGTTTGCAGTGTTTAATTCTGTGCAAGGCTGCGTGATCATAACTGTGCACTGCTTTCTGCGTCGGGAGGTGAGAAATTGCCAACACATTTCTCTTTATAGCTTTATTTCAGTTTATTTTTACACACAATCCTTACGTAGCAGAGCACCCATTGATATTTTACACGGAATGGAGTATATTAATCTAGATTACTTGCCTGTGGTCTGTGTGACTGTTTACTTTCTTTGCANAGTACATAATTGATTGATTATGCATCTAATTATAAATAGGTCGATGCAACAATTTCCATGCTAATTCACAGTGTCTGCTAGTCAGGCGTAGGAAGACATAATATGAGTGATCTTCTCATTTTCATCATTCTGTTTGTGGAAAGGTTCAAGAAGTTGTAAAATGCCAAATTGGTGGGTGCCACAGTGATGAAAATGAAGATTCTCCAAACTCCTGCAAGAATGGCCAACTCCAGATCATGGTAATTCATTTATACACGCAGTGACTGGACTAATTTAGGGAACGCATTACATAGTGCCCACATCGCAATACACAAAGAAATGTTCTNTGAGGTGCACTGATTACATGACCTATGTTGTGCCTTCACTCTACACTTATCTTACTGAATTTCACTTATAACTTGGCATTTGTATGACAAATCAGACATAGTCCTTAGATAGGTTGTTACAACCCAAAGTAAAGAAGTTGTCCCTGAAAACCTATCGTTATCATTTCATATTATAAATGGATCTAGCAAATGTTATCTGAATAAATGTGATGGTAGTCCAAGACAAAGATCTTGAAATACTTGGTAATTAGATTAGATTAGATTTGCCTTATTTACATACATTCAGCCATCAGCCCTAGCGCAAGTGCTGCTATACCACAGCAATCCCCACATGAAGAGAGAGCTGGATACGGTCTATGTCCTTTATGTTAAATAGACGTTGATACCATTGCTAATCTTTCCCATAGTAAACTTTATATAATATGCAATTGTTTTATGTCATTTTTAAAAATGTGCCATTTTCCTTATANTATTGATCAAGGCATTTTTTTATAGACGGATTTTGAAAAAGATGTGGACCTGGCATGTCAGTCAGACGAGAAGGCCTCATGGTACACAGCACATGGGGAAACTGGTAAGCACATAAACAACAGTTAGGNCATATTTATGATGCACATGGGGCATTTTGATATAGTCATGAGAAAATGTTATTATACTGGCATAAGCAGTCCTACCAACTCACATGTCTCTTACTATATTATGACAAGAACCTCTGTACTATGGATATGGTCATATATTGTTGGGTGAAACATTACAGTATATTTAAAAAAAGCAAAACATTACAGTGTATTAAAAAAAAAACATCATCAACGTACCTGGTCAAAATCAGCCCAATATGGGTAAAGCCTATCATCCCCCATCTGTGTCACCTTCTGTTTAATAAATAATTGATTATTATTACTATTTAAAACAATTAATACATAGGTCATANGTCCATAATATAAAAGCACTTACATTTTAGAAACATAGGGCTTGTTATGTTCTCACGAGAAGCTCTGCTGACAATGGAGTGGGGTAATTGTCCTTGTGATTGACAGGCATCCTGCCCCTGCACAAGNTGACATTTACATTAGGAACCCTGCACTTCTATAATGTAAGTTCTGTTCTGTTATATTATAGAAGAGCAGACCGCCTGATATGCCTTGTTATGTTACCCTGCAGCATATAAGTTTGTGAACCTGTCCAACTCCCATTTTCCATGCCCCTGAGTAAAATGGATTGAAATATGTTTCTATATCCGTTAAAAATTATTTAAATTGTTAAATGATTTGCAGCTCTATAAAATCTATGGCATTAGTCTATTTGTAAATAAATATAAGAATAATTACTCAATCACAAGTGCTCTCAGGTAGAAAAAAGGAGCGTTTTTCCACTAAAAAGAGAACTGCAACTCAACTGCATTTTTCCTCCTAAAATCCTACATTTATTTTCATGCAATTGTTACGAGATTGCTCTCCAGTTATGTCCCTTGTTCCATTGTTGCTGAAAATCACTACTCTAAATACTGAGCATTTTTCAAGACAGGATTGAGGTTTGACTTACAAAGAAAGAAGGCATCCACAAATTGCTGCTGAGCAGCATAAATCACTCTCTGTGCCAGTTAATTGTCCGATGCCATTGATTGCAATACAGCTGCATTTATCAGGACTGTTTTATCAGCAGTGATCAACAGCGACTTGCTGGAGGAAAATTGTTGGTGTGACATGCATTTATTTGATGCCTGTGGGAAAATATTTCCGGAAGTATTCCTTGCCATTGTGACTGCACTAACCAATGAGCTTGAATGACGATTGCGGGTTTGTCACTTGATTATTTAAGACTAATATTGGCTGAAAGTTTTAATCACATACTTTAATTGTTGTTTCAGTCTTGTTCAAGGAATTGAACACCTGCCACCCTTCCAGCGTGACTGGAGCTCTATCCCGTATTTCTATAGATGATGAGGATGATTTAAAGCTGCACAAAGGAGATGGACTCAGCTACTCCCACCTTCCTGGAAACCTCTCCTCCCAAGGGGGCATTCTTTTACAGGTGCCCAAAATAACCCATAATCAAGTGAATGAGCTCAATGATCCACTTCCAAAAAAAGAAATTAATTTGGATCGTGGTCCCCTTTATTTGTGTCCTGAGGGAAACTTGTGGCCCTTGGACTTTGGGGACACATCTCAGGAGCAGTCACTGGAAAGTGAGTATATGGTGCTGCCAAGACGGACTTTGAGTCTCAAACCTTTTAATCGGGATCAAGGAAAACTCAACATGAAGCTGTCCGAGCTGGGCAAAGGTCGCCAGCAAGGGGACACAGATAGTTATCCAAATTTCCTGTCAGTGGACCACATTAACGTCAATCTCACACCACCCTATGTGCCCGCTCAGCACCAGTATGGATTACCATTTAAGCAACCACCCTCTGTCCGGCAGATCTTGGCTTCAGAGATGAATGAGCGAAGCCGTACAATGCCTCGCACTGTGCCTGGTCCATCTTTAAGCGTTGGTTCTCTCGAGGTGAGAGGTGGCAGTAACAAATTTGTCTTTGTGTAGTTATTTGACATCATATTCTCATTCTATCTGTCAGTCTTTTCCTTCATGCATCACTTTTGTCATCATGATCCTCCCTCTGTTTGTATGGATTAGTTGGAATCCTCTTTCCCTTTCACACTTTGTCCGATGAATGTTGGCACCTTTCAGTCTCAGTGTGTGAATGTATACACCTTCCTCCCTTCTCTCAATCCATTTCCTCCCTTCCTCCCTTTCTCTCTTCCTCCTCACATAGAAGCCACACCAACCTGTCCCTGTGTTTCTCCCTCAGCGGAAGCGATTGAGATATTCAGATTTGGACTTTGAGGTGAGCACTTTTTCCCCGCACAATCCGACATCTGCATGATAATTGTCATAGCATTTATTCTACATTGGTAACAAGATATCAGGATTAGACTGGGCTGTGCTAACACTATAGTTGACTTTTTGCAGAAAGTGATGCACACAAGAAAAAGACACTCAGAGCTTTATCATGAATTGAACCGCAAGTTTCACACACTCGAAAGGTACCGGGATGCCAGTGCAAAGGTGCGCTCACAGTCTATTCTCTCTGCTATTTCAGTGTCTCTGGATGTCTAGTGAAACATAGNTTTGAGTTCCTCCCTCTCCTTTTATGTGTACTGGCATTTAAGAATAATTACAGTCCACAAAGCAATATATCTTGGTCTGTCATGGTAAATGAAGCATTATTCATAGCCATCATGGTCACCTAGTGGCTAATTTAGCCTGAACAATTGGTAGTTTGGATGCTACAGAGTTTTTGTGTGGCTTTGCAAAGGGAACNAAAAAATGAATTATTGAATGATACCATTTCACTATATACCTGCTAGCTTGTACCTATTACCCCCGCTCCTGTGTTCATTACCTGAGATTGCTATATATAGTTTATTTCTATATATAGTCCATAGACAGACATGCTCATCTTAACATATCTGTTGCCATAAGTACTATTCTAATACTCTACACTTGCTGACTGTCCCTCCTGTAATATCTGACATTGTGCTCACTGTCTTGCCCCGTCACTCTTTTGCTTATTTATAATTCAGAGAGACAAGCGCTGGAGCATATCCTCAGGAGGAGCAGTAGAGAGAACCTCAGCCAGTGTAAGTAACATTTACCCTGTCGCTGTCATTTTTCTGCAAACAAAAGAAACATATGTTGTGGCAACTTCCATTCCTTCCTGCTACTTACCCTGTAGCTTTTACATGCCTCTGCTTACGCCCGTTACCGCTGATAAAGTGAATGTGATCATATATGGTAGCTGAGCAAATTGAGCAGAATGAAGGGACATGCTTAATTACTTGGAGTTGTCAGTGCTGGTGATGTATCTGAAAATATACTTGATACTTAGGTTTCTGTTAAGCTGCAAGTCATGTCAACAGCTGAAATCAGTCCTTTGGGTAACATAAATCAATCACTTGTGGCACACTAACGAAACAACTCAAAATGGATTATTTCTTAAATTAAGTTTTACCTGAGCAATTAGAGGGTTTGTTATTAGATCATCTATTAACCCATTATTTTGTATGGCTTTTTTATGTCATGAATAGTGTCTGTTATCTCTTAAATGATAACTGTCTAGAC
>JABWIB010005543.1:19886-40106 GCA_016617825.1 Platyplectrum ornatum
TTTTGCTACCTGACCAGGGCCCTGAATTTACAGCCACCTGGTTACCATGGTTGGAATTTAAAACCTCACCCCCTGATCGGAGTCTGGCGAGTTCACTAACCCACCAACTAGCCCTGGTGTGATCTGATACCCTCACGATTCTACAGGTTATTTCTCAGGTTACTACTTTACCACTATTAGTTTGTGACCACCCCCCCCCACTTCCCCTTATACTTTCCTCCCTGTTTTTCCCTGGTTGTCTCCCCCCTTCCCCCTCTATTTTTTTTTTTAAATAATCTGTTGGCCATTTGCACGCCATTTCTGTTGGTAGGCTTTTTGGGTTTCTACCACAGTCCAGGTTTTAGTCACCTATTAGCTTTGTTTCATGTAATGCACATTTCCTGATGGTCTCCTTCTCCTCGCCGACTGGTTTTCCATGTTTATTCATGTTCAATTTTTCACCATCTGTGCTTGCTATTTACTTGAATTGTTAGTGACTTTATGTTAGTGACATTACTAGCTGTTGTTTATATTGACAAACCGTAAATAAAGAATATATGACAGGGGACAAAATCAAAGACTTGTCTAAAATCATGAGCAACAGTAAAATCATGTGCAATTGAACATCTCTGAAAAACCCATTTATACCCTACTACTTGGGTATTTCATGAAATTTCTGGATAGCATGAAATTCCAGTGTAGTTGGTGGTAATCTGAATGCTACCAAAAAATACCCAGGTAGTTTTATCCTGGTAGGCCAAAAAAGAAGGGTCATTTGACAAAAAGTAAAAAGAAGGGTCATTTGACAAAATTACCCAGGTAGCATGTGCACAAAATGGTATGTACCCGGGTAATTCTAGCAACATGATTAAATTGATGTTGCTTCCTGTGAGATGGAAGGAGCTGTATGGAAGCATCACAAAATGTGAAGTGGAGGAGCTTTTTGCCATCATAGGGCAGGAAGAAATAATGGCAAATGACAGGTATGTATTGTTTCTCAAGTCATTTTTCATTTACAGATGTTTGCCTTTTGTTTGCTTGCAGATTTTGCAAGTGGAAAATTAATCAGCATAAACTGTGCCCTATGCCATGCACTGATTCCCTGGCTGTGCCCCTATGCCATGCACTGATCCCCTGGCTGTTCCCCTTTGCCATGCACTGATCCCCTGTCTATACCCTTTTAATATGACATCACTTTTCCAGCCAATCACAGCACCATGATTGTTCTGCTCTGCAATCAATGACACGAGTGGTAAACTGGAAACAACCAGGAAAATTCCCAGATAAAATGGTAATCTGAATGGGGATTTTAAGATCTGAGCACAACTAAATACCAGAGTTAATAACCCTGGTATTTCAAAGCTGGTAATCTGAACGTTGTATTAATGCAATTATGAGGTTATATTTTCTAGCTCTGCTCTAAATAATATTTAAATTAAGCTGTTTGTTGTGTGGAAAAAGATATATTTATTTGTGCTCTTCTATGAATCCTATGCAGTTGAACATTTCTGCAGAAACAAATAGATAGTATGTACTGTAGATAACAAGGGCACAGTTATACCCCACTCAGGGCCTCCGCCACAATCACCCTCCACTCACAAACTCCCGGGCCCTGGGATAATACATAATCATGTAGATTATATTTTTTCATGACTTTACATCATCCCCAATTTTAGTCGCTCTTTTTGGTGACTGTCCCAATGTCTGGTCTGCCTACCAGTTTGGCCTGATAAGGTAGGTAGGTAATAATGTTTTTTCGTTTCATTTTGCAGCGAGAAAAAGGGGCTTGGCTTGGCGGAGTCACGGTGGGGCTTGGGACTTATTTGTTACATTTTTGGCCACCAAAATGTTGGAAGGTATGATATGGCTGAAGCTCATGCAGATTACACTGATACTGTAGCTATGTAAATGAGAAAAACACCCATTTTCTTGATACAGTATTGGGAAATTCTCTTTTCTACTTGTACAGAGAAGATAAATGTGGAGGCAGGCAAATGGGCAGAAGTGGGTTCATCTTTCTGCGCTCGCTTTGATTATTGCCATGTGCAGTGCTCAATTTTTTTGCAAATCTGACAATAAACATAAAAATATGCAAGTCTAGATCAAATAATCTATTGGGTACACCTATGCATCTGTTTGTAAGTGCAATTGACTTTTAGCAAAGCCATAAGAATAAACGTCCTAATGGTTGATTTTCCACCTTCAGCATATACTCCTTAATCAAGTAATAAATAAAAACAGACCACACCTGGTTAAGGGGGAATTAATTAAGTATTTATTTTTGGGTTTTAATTGAGGGGAAACTTTTTCTTCAAGTTCCCGATGCTCCACAAGTTCCCACTAACAAAGTCCCTCAATGAGCGCCACCAAGGCCAAGAAAGAACAATATTTATTTGGAATATTGGTTACCGCCACACTGGATCCTCCACTCTATCTACATCAGCAGGAAGAAGATTAAGAAATAAATGCACAGGGTCCTTAGGCAGGATTTGGCCCTTGAGGGAGTGGATCAGCCCCATAACTGTGTCCCAAAAGGCAGATGTAATTGGGCATTTTTTTTTTATTTATATACTGTACCTAAAAAAGCTCTTGTCCCCTTTCTGTGCTGAGTGGGCAAGATTTTCCTTAGCTTGTGCATTTGCTTCTCTGTCATCCTTAGTTTGAGTTTGCTTAAAAGTCATAAAAGACTTTTTTTTTGCTCTCACTATACTTGCTACCTCTTTTGTAAACCCTATTGATTTCCTTTTCATGCATTTTATCCTAACCTTTTGTCACAAAGGTCTGTTGCTTTTAATAAAGAAACCTTTTATACTTTCCCACTGATTCTGCACCGCTTTTAGGTGACTTCCCTCTGACAAACACTTGAGTACACATTTCCTCATTTCTAGAAAATAAACTTTTCCAAAATCTACCACCTTTGTTTTGTGTGGCATGAGCCCCTCTCTATCTTTATACTAAACTATACAGCTTGATGATCACTAGATCCTATATTCTCAACCACACTAATTTCAGAAGCTGTTTCACCATTTGTAGGGACCATATGTAAGATACTTAACATACTGTTAAGGGTGAATTCCCTCAATAACTGCTAGAGAGATTATCCTTGAAATTCATTTAAAATTCNCCCACTTGTTATGGAGTTTGCAGATGAATCGCCCCAATCTAACATCTGAATGATAAAAATTTGCCATGACTATTAATTCTTCTTTTATTGCCATCTTATTGACACGATGCAGACTGCGTACAGCGTATCTCTGAATCCAGTTCACTGTGTGCACTAATAGGGAGATTCATTCTCTTGTTTCCTTTAAAGCATATATGAATCCTTTGTGCACATCTCAATAAAGCAATAAACAGTTATAATCACAATAGTGCATGTTCCTCTTTTTTTCTTTTGAGTCTGATACAGCCTTCCAAGTCNATAATGTACATGAACTGCCCAGGATTGCATTTGATTGCTGTAGCTAACATGGAATTTGAGGCACTATTTACTAGCTTTCTTCTTAATTACTATTTGTAATCTAAATAAATTGTAGGTTGAGTTAATTAGACATATATTAGCAATTTTTCTGTGCTATAAAAAGGAATACTTTTTATGAAAGCCCTTTGAAGTTTACGCCAAGGGCAAATATATGTAAATTTTCTTTTATCTGCTGAATATCTAAGTAGTTAAATTATTTTATGAGGTTAAAGGTTGAGCTTACACTGAGTTTATGAAATAGTGTTTGACAGATGGAGGTACTAATAAGGGTCATAGCAGTATTAAATGGTCTTATAAAACCTCTAGAAAACATTGGTGTTTTCAGAACAAGCATGTACAAGATAACAAAGCTGGTATTTTGCCAAACAGAAAACTTAAAAGTTGTACAATATACTGTACAAAAGATTTTGTGTTTTTAATCTTTTCTTTGCCAGGGGTTAATGCCAAAGTTGAAACTCAAGGGTCCTCATAATGTCTTGCCGTCTTGGGCAGATTCTCTCTCGTGTGCTAATGCTTTTTTCAGGACAGATAGATTTTTTTTGTATGAAATCTAGTAATGAGCACATATTTATGAGCAGAATATGCATTTTCTATTCCTTGGATGAGCATTATACATGTATTTAGATAGAATGACATTTCCTATCCAAACATCAGTATTTGAACTATGATACAATCAACAAATTTATGTCAAAATGCAGTACACATTGCAATATCCTTATGTCAGAAAACTACACATTCACAATAATGGGANCAGAGACCAGCTACAGCAGGGGTTGCACGTATGGCCACACACTAGACGATTATTTGCCCAATTCCAGGATTAAATCGTTCTAGTTTGTGGCTTAGATTATTTTTTAAAGTGGCAATAAAACATGANGGAAATGCTAGGGCACAATTATCTGATTATTTGGGATTGTTGTGCCTTAGCTTTAATGTATTAATCAGTGCATNGTGTTCTGCAGTGCCCAACACTAAGTAAATAAATAAGTAAATATACTCACCCAGAGTCTCAGAGTGGAACATCCAGCGCTGGAGNAGAGGTGAGTAATGACGAGAGGAAGTCCTGAGATGATTGACAGACACACCGTTCAATCAGGTGGGATTGCCTGCCATTCAGGAAAAAACGTTCTTTTCCCTCTGCTGATGCCTGTGCGATAATCATTCCAATGAGTGTCCAGTCTTAGAATGCAAGAGATGGAGGGTTAGGCTCTTAAAAAATGACGATTAGGCTGCAGGACAGGGAAGTTTAGGTTAGGTTAATTGAAGGGGAGGGTTAGGGGAAATTCTTACTTTTCAGCCCAGAAGAATTTAAGTGCAGGTCCATCACACTCCTCATCTATTCTTGTTTGCAGTGGTTAATGGATTAAAGCCATCACTCCTGCAGATCTGTAATACTCCAGAAGTATTGAAATTTGACTAATCACACTGGCAAACCAAGGGCAATTTAAACGGCATAAGAAGTGACAAGAGAACAGACTAGCATTGTTCAGAACAAGCAATTGGTCATTTTTTCGTCTGAAAGACACGTGCATAAAATGTATGTACAGTATGTGGGTATGAACAATTCTTACTATGTCTTGAAAATTCATTAAAAGCCCTTTGTAGCATTACCTGGTTGGAGACAGCAGACATAAGTTATCTGNAAACTGTTGGTGAACAGCATACAGAAACCACATGGAATTATGCCAGGTCAGTGGAGATGTTCATATACACCTTAACAATGCCTGACATGCATTGCATTCATATGTTATTGGAAAACAGGAGATACNACACAATTCATTGAGAAACTCTGGAACACAGGAATATAGAGGGAATACAACANAGTTACACTAGGAACAGGGTATTCACCATAAACTCAGGCCCAGAGCATAGATTCATGTAACTGGCCTGTGTGACGTAGCAATCAGCTGCTGATAGGATGAAAGTGTTCTGCTGCCATTTATTGAAAAGCTGCCTTGAGCTCTATTGACGAATAACAAAGATGCAGAGAACAGGGAGTTGACTGAGCACTTAGCTCATAATAATATGCTGATGATAAATGTAGAAACAGCGACATCCATATATTTTCCTATGTTGTTTCTAAACTTTTGTCAATGATAAAATGAAGTGCAGCAATTCAGAACATATCTCAACTGTTTGTAAAAATAAAATGCAAATTGAATATATCTTGAAGGTTTAGTGCTAAATGCTTTAAGAGTATATTATTTTGCTCACATATCATGAGCCANACGAGTATTGAAGTGAGTATCTGAGATAATGAGAAAGGGAAACAAATGAAGTATTTGCAAACTTTAATTAATATATTTAATATACTACACTAATTAATATGTTTGCTCACACTTCATTTGTTTTTCTTTCTTGCTATTAAAACTGTTTCTCAGTTTTTGGGGGCTTTGGGCAGTTCCCCTTTTGTGGTGTTGCTGCATACTAATATTCATTATAAGTTCTTCTCCAAACTCAGCTATCGGAGATAATGAAATGATTCATAGCTGGTTCAGTCTTTAGTCACAAAGGAGGTCCAGGCAAGAAATAATTTATCACTGAGCACACGCTGTTAATTCAAATGCTCTCATTTGCAACTATATTATATATTGCCCACTAGATACTGTACATATATTACAGAAAGCTAAGTTCAGATTAGATGACAGGGTGTCACTTCTGGGAATGTAGAATTGATGTTTATAGATGTCTTGGTAGAATTGTGAAAAGTATCTATATGACATAAGCTAGGGAGTAAAATTATTACTTGGCATTTGATGATATGATTACAGATGTTTAATTAGCCATTTTTAGTATCCTTTACTGTCATCTTTATGAGCAAGACTGGGAAACGAATGTTTTGAATGAAAAGTGCTGATTCTTTTTTAAATAACTGTTATTCTCATGCTCTCTTAAACTGTAATGGCACTGATGGATTCAAACAAATTATGACTTCAATGATGGAATAATTATTGGGCAATCTACACTGTAAATCTCCACACTGTGATACCTACTTATTCATAAGTAAGGATACCTAAGGTTAGGTATACCTACTTATACCTACACTTATATGAAATACAGTAGAAGAACTGTTGCGATAATTTTAGTCTTCAAGATCCTTCAAATCCATTATAGCGTCTAATCTAACAGTTATACAGAGAGAACACTTTTTATCATTCNTAATGTAAAACGTACTATAAATAATATATACAGTTAAAGACACACCATATATAAGAAGCTGCTTCGTTGTAACAGAGCAGTAAGTAATTCGTTGTTGGAAGAGAATGAAAACAAAAAAATGCTATAGCTCTGTTGGAATTGAATATATAATTAAAACATTAACATTGTTTTCAATGTTATCCTATATTTACATTCTGTACCATAAGAAATCCATGTGCTGCAATTTACTGCTGTGATTTCTTATGATGTGTGTATGTACCGGTCTGTATAATGTGGTTTAGTAAATAAAAGCTTACCTGCACATTATCTTTTTTCCAAATCTATGAGTCACTGGACTGAATGGAAAAATAGTCCTGACACGAACATTGGAGGCTGATNTACAAATTTATATTAATTATTGTATGTAANGTGCTTACCGCGGCACTAACAGGCTTCTATAAATCACAAAACTTCAAACTATGATATTCCAATGTTTCATTTTCTTTATTCAGAACTTTCTTCAGGGTTCATACAAAACATATCATCATATAAACATATTTATNTTAAACCTTAACCTCACTGGAAACACCCTCAGTGCTTTATTTCCAGCCGTTGGTCCCATCGGTCTACCCAAGATAACATCACCGGTACTGGTCACTGTTCCCACAACAACCAAAATAACAACAACAATCCACCTGTGCTTTCAACAATGTATCTAAAAGTAGAAATAGATTGTGGCTAGCTAAATGTTGGAAACAGCAGAACTGTACGGAGGGTCACGCAGCTGCACACTGGAGCCTCTCACACCTCCATATAGGCAAAATCACCTCCATATAGGCAAAATCACTAACAGCCTAACTCCTCTAGTTCTATATACAGCACAAAAGAATACATCACCACAGTTTTTATAAGGAAATGGGAAATAATGGCATACCATCGATGTTGCCATGTATATTACATATCAGCATAGTTCATGAGCAAAACGTATATATCTAACCNATAACATGAGGCATTAGAATATATTAATAGCTTAAAAAAAATGACACCTACTTTTCTGTATGTATCCATATGTCGCCATAATTACCGTTTTCAATAGAGCATTGAGACATGAGAAAAGGCAATAAAACTTTAATATATTCATTCCTGCCAATTGTCACAATGTCTGTATCACAGTGTCTGCAACTCGCAGTGACTGTAACAGAGAGTTTTTAACTGGCTCCATCCTTATGATTATTGCAGTATCCATATCATTTCTGTTTCTTGCAGAGACAGGCATGTAATTCCAATATAATTCTCCATATACTGTTACATTCTGACATTGCTTTTAAGAACATATAGACTATGTATATACTATATATAGAATATATATACCGTATATATAGAATATATATACCGTATAAGCCGACCCGAATATAAGCCGAGGCACCTAATTTCACCTAAAAAAAAACCTGGGATAACTTATTGACATCATACAGGACAATGACTCGAGTATATGCCGAGGGTCAATAANGATATACTTCAATGCTGCCAAGCTATGTTTATGCTCAAAAAAATGGCGAGTTACTGGCTGGTTTGTTGTTTCTGAAGAGCCTGTTTAATTGCTGACCTATGTAAGACCATGCACTCCTNAAATTGGCTTTTGGTTTTGCTGAAATGACACAAAACACATGGACATCTTATTTAGATCCTCAGCATCTGGGAATAGGGGAGACCCCTGATCAGGGTTGGCGGATCATGGGATGTCAGGAGTCTTGTCAGTGGGTTTGCTGTAAAAGGAGGTTGGAGACAATTTTCTTGAATCATAACACGGACATCTAGATAATGGACCTCATTCCTATTGTGTTCATTAATGAACCTTNCTGCCAAATTAGAAACAGGTTGTCAATGTATCTTGTGTATAGGTAACACCCTTGTTGAATCCATTTGTCTTGATACATATATTGTTTCTCATACTGGGTCATAAATACCCCATTGAACATTAATTAAGCTGAATATAATGTTTACCATTAAATAATAAATAGTTTATTTCTGCAACTTTGATAACAAAGTCAATGTCTGGNCCTACATAGGCCTCACTATTTGTCAGTTCCTCCCTATGAGAAATTGAGGAAGTATATAGGCTTCTTACATCTATAGTCGCCAACAACACTTCTTCTGGTAATGTAGAGATCTGCTTCAATCTCTTTAAAAACAATATTATATTTTTTTAAATAAGAAGTCCCCTTTTCACCACCGGTTGATGATAATAATAGTCCAACATTGTAGCTACATTTTGATATAAGGACCCCCTGCTGGATATAATAGGACGCACAGGGGTGAATCCAACTGTTTGTATATCTTGGGCAGTATGTATAACACTGGTTTAATAGGAAGTGCGTAATTGGATATTATATCATTTGCTTTTAAATAATCTTGGACTCTTTTGGCAGAGAGGTGAAGAGAGTCTAGTTTCATTCATTAATAAATTCAATAGGATGAGACCCTAATCCATTTTACTTATACCATAAGCAAGAATTAGGTCCATTATATAGATGTCTGTGTTTTGATTCAAAAAACTCAGAAAGCAACTCACTCACTCAAGTACACTCCCATTTGTACATTTGTACATACAATACCTTGGGTATTTTAATTAAGAAAAAGATGACTCACTATTGGGACATTGTTACTTCAGACACAGATATACCTCTACAAGTTTGCACATTTTTCCCAGTTTTAGGAGAGGGCGTAATCTGAAAGATATTCTAGTTAAGCCACTATCACAGAGTATAGATCTATGTCGCAGAGAATCAGATTTTTTCGCTGTGCCAATTGTCTTAGATATATGAAGCCTAGAACTGGGTTTGACACCTACATAAGCACAAATGGTATACTATTAGACATTTTTTGACATGCAGTAGAACTTATATAATTTAAATGATTAGATGTCTGTGTGGTTTGTACAATATCGGCAAAACCAAAAGAAAATGTAAAGAGCACTTGGCCTTACATATGCCAGCGATTAGACAGGCGCTTCAAAAGAAAAAAACGGACCAGCCGGTAGCATACCATTTTGCATAAACATAGCTTGGGGACATTGAAGTATACCATTACTGACTATGTACACCCAATGAAAATGAGGAGGTATGATGCTATTGATTTTGCCTATATGGAGGTGATTTTGAGAGGCTCCAGTGTGCAGCTGCGTGACGCTCCGTACAGGTCTGCTGTTTCTAACTTTAACTAGCCACAATCTATTTCTATTTTTAGATACATTGTTGCACTTGACAGCACAGGAGCATTGTTGTTATTATGGTTGTTGTGGGAACAGTGACCAGTTTCGGTGATGTTATCTTGGGTAGACCTGTACAGTTTGTGGGACCAACAGCCGGAAATAAAGCACGTGAGTAGCACGGGGGTGTTTCCAAGGAGGTTAAGGTTTAGTATAAATATGTTTATGTGATGATATGTTTTGTAAGAACCCTAAAGAAAGTTCTCAATAAAGGAACTGGAACATTAGAACAATATAGTTTGAAGCCTTGTAATTTATAGAAGTCTATGAGTGCCGCAGAAAGCATGGTGTATTTGAGAGGGGATGACCTAGACGCTGAGCACCATAGCAGGTGTTGGATGATTGGAGAGCTACCTTTTGGACTTAAATGAAATATTGGATGTAGATATTTACTACATTACCTTAATATACAATTTATTTAAATAAAGAAACTAATTAATAATAAATACATACAGTATGTATTAGAATAATATTTATACAGGCATGGTCAATGGCATGTCAATCTGGGAATACCAATAACTATATAATAATGTGATGAAAAATGGTAAATATATTTTTTAAGATTTTATGTGCATTTTAATGGTGTTTGATAATAAAGTGGATATTTATAATACATAATGATTTTCCTTTTTTACTATCATATAGAATAATTATTAAAAAGTCTACTTATTTATGCATAAACTAAAGAAATATGAAGAATTTCCACAGTGAATTTGTTACTATCTTTCTTAAAGCAAAGATTGGCAATACATTTTCTGAAAAGAATGTCCAGTTTCCCACTGGTGACATTTAAATTAATTCAAGGATCAATGACATTATTTATTAGATTGTATGCTCACACCAATTCAGAGGAGTCTTTTAGAGTCTTGTAAATTTTTGCAGGTTTTAAAATTCAAGTTGTCATTTGTCATTACAAGACTTTACCTTTTAAGCTCTCTAGAGTGCCATGGAAGATAGAGTCTGATTTCCTTCATGTAGCTCCTTAGAGTCTTGTTTTGTGATATTGCCAAGTCAATTAATGCAATGGAAATATCTTAAATTCAACATGGCTGGCAGAACAGAAAAGTAAAAATATGAAAGAGATTAATGTTTCATTCTTTTTTGCTGTTCATTTAACATACAATCTTCAAGTGCATGTAAAGCACTTTTGAGACTGAATCATACTAAATTGAATGGTTTTGCATAAAAACAAATAAGCTCTAAAAATCTGCATTTAAAAGTAACATATTTACTCCCATGGACCTGATCCACAGTTTTGTCTGACATAATGGGCATGCGCAAGACGGATGCACTATTATGCCTAATTCATAATTGTAGATTTACTCTGATGCAACCACCTCAGTATGTTTTTCCTTATTGAGGTTTTTTTTAAGTTTATGTATGTTAAAGCTTAATTACCAGTTTTATGTATGTTTTGGTTTTGTTTTTTTTTGGGTTAAATTTTTTTTATTTATTCTGTTTTTTGGTTTTATATATTTGTTTCTATTTGTTTTTGTTTTATTAAAGCTTTTATATCTTTTTGTGTGAGTCTTGGTTTTTACTATTTTGGGTTTAATGTAAAACTATTTTATTTTATAAATATACAACATGTTAACTTTCATTTAAATAACTATTTTTAAAATGTACTTAAAAATTGTCCCGCATAGTATCAGAATCTGTCCCAAATTATTTCTTTCATGTTTATGGTGGCTTGCATGCATTCTTGCCCTGTGCACTTCTGGATCAATGTCCATTTCCAGATTTCCTATAATTTTTTTTAATTAAAATGTGTGGGTAAGAAGTTTGCAAGTGACCAAACATAAAATACAGACTTAACAAAGTCAAAAAACAAACATGGTCTTCCTACTTGCAATCAAGGGTGATGGTTCAGCCATCACCACCTCCTCTCTTGATTCGTTAATCTGTTGTGTGTCATCACACAAAAGATGAGCTCCTCATCCTCAAAAATACGGACCTCATCCTCCTCATCCCTTTTCAAATGTAGAGCAGACTGCTTCTCCTCCAACTCCTCAAAGGCAGGCTGCTCATCTGCCTCCAACTCCTGGAAGACAGACTGGTCACCCGCTAAGATTAGAAGAAAGGAAGTTTCACAACCAGCAGAGGAAAGGGTTCTTTACAGTTAGGGCACTGAAGATGTGGAATTTATTGCCTGAGAAGGTTGTGAAGGCAGGAGATTTAGTATAGTATTTAGAATTTATGAAGGGGTTAGACAAATTAAGTACAGGGTTACAACTGGTAAGTAATTTATTACCTTAGTCAGGAGGGAGCTCTTGTATATTTAAACTAAATCAAATTACATTTTAAATCTAGGATTGCAGGAGATCCAATATAGGTTGAACATGATGGACAGACATATTTTTCCAACCTCAACAACTATGTTACTATGTTACTATGACTACTCCTGTGTCTCCTCGAAGGCCAGCTGCTCCTCCTCTTCCAACTGCTGTCTTGCAGGCTGCTCCTCCTCATCCTCTGATATCTTGACCTAAATGTTTTATTATAAAGCATGACAGTTATTTTTAAACAATACATTAATGTCATAATTTTTTATTATCATAAGGTCTTAATTTTAACATTTGTCAAATATTGATGGACATAAAACAAAGTTAAATTTCCTATTGTAAGATGTGTTGTATTTGAAGCACGGGCAATACATTGCAATATGCGTATTAAGAAAGTAACACATGTTTTTTGTGATGTTATATGACAGCATACACATGTAAAAGACCCACTTTGGACTTGGGGGGGAATTCACTAAATGGCGAATTACATAAATCGTTGGTGACGATTTTAAAAAATGTGTATTCAGTAAATGACGAATATTGTATTCTCCCACACATCGTCATGGCGATTTTTGAAATTCGTCAAAAGGCCAATCGTCAACAGAGAGTGGAGATTTCAATTGGAGCACTGGCCATACCATTGATTGCTAATTAGGAGCACTATATAAAGGCACTCATACAGCACTGAAAGCTTGTTTGACCATTGATTAAAATGGAAGCTGCAACAGTCACTAATAAATATACCACTCTCNAATCCAACCACAAACCACTCTCCCGACCTCACCAAGCTCCAAACACCTCTGAGGAAATCGCCCAGGCACAAGTTTATATAGTNATTNANACATAAATNNTATGTGCCATNATTNGCTGTTGATTAACAATAATTACCAGTAACAAGGCTTCTAATTCGCCATGGTGATTTCTTTATGTGAATTCGACATGACGATTTTACTGAAAATCGTCAGTGTATACGTCAGTTTAGTGCAATATCGCCTGCCGAATACCTGTATCTTCGTCAATGGATATCGTCAGCATTCGTCAGAGATTACATATCATCAATAGAAAACGTCACTTACTGAATACTATACATCACCATTCACTGACGATTTCAGATCCCTGACGAATGCTGACGATATGATATCTCAGCAGAAATCGTCATTTAGTGAATTCCCCCCCTGGAGTAGAACTGTACTATACGAGGTCCCTGTCCCTGACCCGCAGCTAAAGTATGAACCTGTCCAAAAAGTATATGGAGATCATCAGACTCGGCATGCTTGGATAACAAAATATGCATACAATTTAATTCATTTCCAAAGTTACAGACTTAATCCACTTATATGAACAATAATACAATATACATTACAGTAACTCACAACTAGCTCAACGCCTTAAAAATACCACACCAAACAAATAGCAACTTGTGTGGTATAGTCTGACTGTAACAGTGGCAGAACCACAACTTAGGGTGATACTAATCTGCAAGTGAAAAGAAAATCACACAAAGACCAAACCAACAACAAACGGAAGAAGCAAATAGGACAAACAAGGTTAACACAGTCATCAAGCCACTTGGGATGCATAGCATCATGCTTCAAAAAACTCGTAATTCACTTGGCACCCTACCCCCCTGAGTAAAACACTACCCATTCATTTTCATCACTTGTGGACAACAAGTCAGAGAGGACCTTATCTGTGTGGAGTTTGTATGTTCTCCCTGTATCTTCGAGGGTTTATTCTGGGTACTCCAGTTTCCTCCCAAACAGCAGAAACATACCAGGCCTAAAGTTACTAATCGGGGAGATTGCAGGAAGATTGAAAAGTGGGGATGTTGCCAAAACTACCAATCAGATTCAAGTTCTCAGTTTCATTTTGCATACTGGCCAATGTGAGCTTGAATCTGATTATGGGCAACATCCGCACTTTTCAATCTCCCTTCAATCTCCTTGCTCTGTGTGTGTGAAGAAATTGGGGGGTGTGCACAAGTGCACTTAGTACCTTAATATAAACTTTTTAATAATAATAGTGTCAGTAAATAGTTATTTTGAAGAGTCCTTAGCCTTTTCTTGTCCTTTATGACAGTCCGCTGTTTATCCGGACTAATGTGATATGTTGAACGTGTGGTGATAGGGCAGCGCTTTGAAATTCTCCTGTTGGTTAGTGCTCAAAAAAAAAGTAAAATTAATTTTAAAATTAAACAATTCATGAACTGTATGAAAAAGATAAATAGCAAATCTGGCACTCAACCTATACAAAACCTCAAATTTCTCTGAAATAAATTTCAAGCAGAAACCTGAACTCCAAGCAGCTCACAGTAAGGAGCGACTTGACCCCTTTGGGACTATAAGAAAACAGAAAAGGTTGGAGCGCTATGAATTCAAGTACACAATAATTTATTAAAACAATGCAAATATATATACAAATATAAAATGNTGCACAATAAAATAATATAATAATTGGTACAAAGGGATCCATTGATATTTAGATTTTTACAGGTCTGCAGAATCCTGTTATCTTATTTATAATGTCAATGTCCAGAATTAGTTCTGTCTTGGAGGATTTTAGTTGAAGGAAAAATTTAATGATATGTGTATTTGTTGTCGGAAGTACTTTACAAGATTTATATATGTCAGTTCTCTAAAAAGTAAATTTGTTATACATGCTCACCATTTGGTAGTTAGATGTTGTATTGGCCGTATATAGAAGATGAGATGGATTGATTTCGACATCCACTCCTGTTTCTGCTGTAGTCACCGGTTCGGCTATGTTGTATTCAGTTCTCACGGTGTCGGGACCTAGTTGTTAGCTTGGTGGTGGTTGTTTATAGGTGGGGAGTGTTGTGTTGAGAGACTCCAGTGGCCGTTGTTGTGAGCTTACCGCGAGTCTCTTCCTCCACATTTGTGTAAGGCTCCAGCGGTCTCCCGGGATTGCCGTGAACCAAACATTTCCAGCCACGATCTTCCTTGACTGACGCAGGGCTTCAGCAGCATCTCAGACTATGCGTGGGTTTGGTGAGCTGTGTAGCATAAAACTTTTTTCCCTAAAGATAGTAGTCATCGTATGCAAGTATCGGTCTTTTCGTGGTATGACATGAGTTGGATGTGTATTCAAGGGATCTGTATGTGCCAACGACTTCTTACACATTTCTCCCAACAGGGTTTCATCAGAGAAGGTAAATATGAGCTCAGTGAGCGCTCCTTATACACACCTAATACACCTGATTAAAATTGATTAGACAGGTGGGAGGGGTATGTCTAAATTCAATTCCATTTGCAATTTGTATGTTGTTCAAAACTTGCACAATTCAAAAATATACAAATATCATAGTACTAGATGGATAAATATACATGTAGAAAAAGGGGGTGTGTACTGATATATTTATTAAAGTACACACCTGCATATATATACAAGCTGCACAGACAAGGCAAAATGTATACATATATGAGCAGGCAAAAATATATATATGTGTAAGCAAAAAAAAAAACATATATAAAATAAATTCAAAGTTACAGTTCTTTGAAGAATCTCTTTTAATTGAATTATCAATTCTTATACCAAATTGGAATCTTCAGGGTTAGTTTTGACGTTAAAGATTATTTAAACAGAGGCTTCACTCATTACCTCATATGGAGGAAATCGGCACAATGATTTGATAAAAAGGGATTTCAAATCGACAGGCACACAAGTGATTTCAGACCAAATTGACAGTTAGTAATTACAAAAATGGTCAAATCGACAACCAAATCCCATCACTGAGGTGATTTCACCAAATCGACCTTTTGTAAGTTTTCCCCCCTAGTCTGTTATATACTGATTCATTTTCAGGCATCAGGAATCAGGCCTGGAAACAGGGGGGGACAAGGGGGACAACTATTGAGGGGGGTCCAAAAAATCTGGGTGTACCGGGAATTATCATAAAAAAGCTATTCAAGACGCAAATCAGTAAGACAGGAACTTATTAATTGATTTTTAATATGAAAAATAATCACAGTGCTTAGTAAAAAAAAAAGTAGAATAAATAGGACACCTTTTGAGACTAATCTATAAACCATTACATAACTAACAGACTGTCTGGTTGTCCCAGGGCAATCGAATGGGACAATGAACATTTAAAATACAACTTTAGTTATATATAAGTACTGTATATACTCGAGTATAAGCTGACCCAAATAGAAGCCGAGACACCTAATTTCATCTAAAAAAACCTGGGATAACTTATTGACTCGAGTATAAGCCGACCCCCCAGTTTGTCTGTCTATCACTACTGGGAAAGGCTTGTGTCTCTCATGTCACTGATGGATCATTACCCCCATAGGATTGCATTGACTCTGGTCTCAATAGGCCAGATTCAGCTTTTCACTCTCATGGGCAAAACCATGTTGAATTGCAGGAGAGGTAAATTTAATTAGTTGCAATCAGCATAACAAGTGACAGCTGATATTTCCTAGTCCTAGTCTAATAACAGTGTAACAGTAACGCTGGTCAGTATCTGTGTGCAAAATGCAACAATAAAGTATCCTCCCTGCATGCAAACACTAAAGCTGGGCATACACTATAAGGTATATTTTTCCAATCGAAAGATTTTTCAAGAGTGGGCAAAACCATGCTATATTGAATTAATTGCCATGAGTATTACAGGAGAGATGATGTTTCAAGCCCAAGTCTAATAACAGTGTAACAGTAACGATGGTCAGTATCTGTGTTCAACATGCAACAATAAAGTATTCTCCCTGCATGCAAACACTGACATTAATTTTATCTCCCCCGCAATTCAACATGATTTTACCCATGAGAGTGTAAGTCATGAGAGTGAAAAGCTTAATCCAGCCTTATGTCCATCTTCTATAGATCTTCCCCTATATGTCTCTATTGTCCCCCTGTTTCCTGCATGTGCAGGGTTAATATAAGGCATATAAGGCAATGTAAAGCTCCTGTGCCATGCTGTAACCTATACAGCACACTATCATGCCTGTGTCAGTTCTGTGGACTCAGTGTGGTGTATGAGTGTCATGCCGCATGCCAGTGTCAGTGTCAGCACATCCCTACATCATGACACCAAAAAAAAAAAAAAAAGCTGAGGGGTGCACTTTCAGCATAAATAAATGTGCTGAAAAATTTGGCTTATAATCGAGTATATACGTAAGTTGCTTTAATGAGGCCCAAAATTTCTATTGGGGGCCCAGATTATATATAATAGTATTTTATATAGCCTTACATATCTACACACACAAAAAAAGGGAGTAGAAGACAGAATGGGAAGAAGGCTGACTAGACATATAAAGAGGGGCTAAAGTCTGTCAGACATGCATAAGGATGCATAATGATTTAATATATCTGGTGCTGGGGATGCAAGTGTTACCTTTACATTAAATGTGGAAAAGTGGTTTATTGTCAGACTTTTCATTGAATAGAACAGTCTGTCAGCAGTGGGTTACACTATCTGACTGTGGACGCAACTAGTTCATCAAAGTGTAATCGGAAAACACCCTCAACCCAACTTATTAAACTGTTGATTTGTGCCGACAATGCACAAAAATGTGCAATAATATATAATCCACCAAGCAAAATGCTCTCTATTAACCTCCTCCAGTCCTCTGTATTAGTAAGCACACATACTAACACCATTACCTTTTCCTTCGCTGTCGTCAGCATGAGTTTTGTAGCCCTAATTTGATTTTTCAGATAACATCCTAGTTGCAGAAAACATGACTGAGGTAAGCAAATGGATAATCAGAAAAAGAAAATCTCCAACTTCTAGCGACAAATAAATACTGCTTATCCAGATAAAGTCAACCAAACTGCTGAAACCTGAAGGATGCCCTTTCTTTCAATTGAAAACCTTTTGTGCATTACAAAAGGCCATGTGGGTCTTCTAAACCATTGTTGTAAGCTCCAATTCCAGTTGCAATAAAAATCCAATCTAAAATGGCTGTATAGAGGTAAAATCCTCATACTATTTGTGCACAAAAAAGGTGGATTCAATCATATTTTATTATATGTAGTGCAGATGCTAAACTATTATTCAAAATAACCAAGAAATACAGTGAAAATTGAATCATATTTAATTACATGGGCCCTATTGTTTTTTACATCATGAATGCATTCTTTAGAATAAGTCCTATTCTGTGGCATAATTACTATAGGTACAACCACTAGTGTGCCTGCTATAGACCCCAGATGAAATGGGTGTGCATGACAGTGGCCACTGCCAAGCTATCTTATGACAGTCCATGTATGAGGATTGTTAGCAATATATTTATAAACATCAACAGATGCCTAACTATAGAGGCTGCAGGTGTGTGTAACTGCTACAGGGCCCAGAGGAAAGGAAAGGAGGGGCCCATGGAAGCCACGCTCCATTTACTATAAGCAAAACATCTAAGGTTAACAGATGAAATCAGTGCTCAGCAATGCTCAGAACTCATATGTGGAGTGCCAAGCGTCATTTTCTTACAAAAAGTCCAGCAACTTACAACTTAGGCCCACCCACAAGAACAACATGACCCCACCTTTATATAATGACCCCTGGGGGGGAATTCAGTAACTGACGAATTTTCGTTGAGAATTCGTTTCGTCAGCGTTCGTCAGTGATGAAAATTCGTCAATGACTGGTGATGTATAGTATTCAGTAAGTGACGAATTGTATTGACGAATTGTAATGGCTGACGAATGCTGACGATATCCCATTGACGAAAAACGGGTATTCGTCAGNGCTTTCAGTGCTTATGAGTGTCTTTCTATAGTGCTCCTATGGATTTCGACACACTGTGCTGACGATTCCCNTTTTGACGAATTNNAAAATTCNTCATGACGANGTTTCGCTGAAAAGAATATTCGTCAGTTAGTGAATTCCATTTTTGTATCCTTTCTATGGAAAAATTCGTCACGGCGAACTTTCATTGACGATATGTAAACGTCAAACTAAATGACGAAAAAAGACACATTTGTCACTTAGTGAATACGTCAGCAATATCGTCAGCCACTGACGAATACGAAAATTTGTCAGTTACTGAATTCCCCCCCTGGTCTCGAACAGGCAGTTTCCATCTTGTCTTTACTGCACACACATCAGATAGTAAAAGGGGGTGCATGACATCCCCCATGGACCCCAAGATGGTTACTTATAGCCTTGGTCCTGTGGTTTATAACCCCTTTTTTATATGGTTGAAAAAAAACCGAGAAAAATGAATATGTGTTTGATACTGCCATTCAAGATAAAGCTGTTGAAAAATATACAATGGAATATCATTACATTTCCCAAATTGCAGAAAGGTGTTTCTTAGTTTTTTAATATGTAGACTTGTGTGTAATAACGAGACTTTGTATAAGGGACTATGACAACCAATGCTACACAATACAATGCTTGATAAGTATCACACCTGACAAAAAATATTTAAACAATAAATAAATAAATATTTATAAACATTTATTTTTTTTATGCTTTATAGTTTACCTACAATACAAACATCTTGGATGTTCATCCTTGACTATTGACATATTAAAATGAAATCAGACGTCACAGTTAGCCATGCAGAAAGAAAAGAGACCCTGGTACCTTTTTATCCACGTGGCTTTACATAGAACATGAGAATTCACTAGGGAGCCTTTCTCCTATCAGTTTACTCTGTCTCCTTTTAAATCTGTCTTTCACATCAATTTTACTCCTCCTGTATTGCTGTAGGAGGCATAAACCATTCTTGACACTTCTACAACAGACAATCCACAATGATAGNGGAGGTAAATCAAGTAAATAAATTCAGCATTGAAAATATATAGGCATGAGGCATGATAGCCTTGGAAAGGATGGTCACCTTGAACCAGGACTGAGAACAACAGAATTTCTAGTCCACAGATAACAGAATAATAATAGCAAGATCTCCTGACGAAATGTTTATCCAATACAAAAACAGGAAACTTAGCAGTGTAGTAAAAGGGGTCTACTTCCAAGCACTTTGCATATATTGTACATAGGCTTAATGTGCATGTGTTAGCATACAAACATAAACACATAAAATATGACAGATAAGAGTATATATATATATATATATATATATATATATATATATATATATATA
>JABWIB010005544.1:20867-31554 GCA_016617825.1 Platyplectrum ornatum
CCCCTTTTCTCATTTGCATATACACATTCAGCAGGGATTAGCCCTGATGCGCAGCTTACATGTCCTGGCATGTAGCAGCAGTGGACAATTACCTGCTTCATTAAGCTTAAAAAAAATTGAAAAAAAAAAAGTTTAAATATTTTTAAAAAAGTTGATTGGTTTTTTTTTGTATAAAAAAAAATATATATTTTTAGTTTTTGTTTTACTTGCTTGCTATGCAGAGGAGGTGTCTATAAACTCCAGCCAAGCACCTGCACCAACTGTGGCGCTATATAATACAATATCAGGTTCGGGAGAGCAAGACCATCATCCTCTCTGCTGAGCAATAGTTGCCGGCTTTTATGTGTGTAGCGTATGCTGCATGTAAACATTTGCAGAGGCTCCGACTACAGCAGCAGTATTAAGCTTTGTGCAAGGATGAGGGGCATATGGCTCGCTGTAGCCGCCAAAAACTTTGAATCAGACCCACTGTCTCATTTCGCTTTCTTCTGTAATTAGTCTTCAAATCTTCACACAATTATGAATTGTTATTCTTGTCCCACACGTTTTGTCATTTTCTCATATTACTCAAGATGCTAATGAGATCTGTATAGAAATATAATGACTGTTCCTTTATATTCACATGTACTGNCCAGTGGAGGATGTAGAAATGTAAAAATAGTGGTATGTGCATTTAGAAGTGGCAGGATGAAGTATAGAAAACAATAGAAGCGAATGGAGATTTATAGTTTTTCAATTAAATCAGAGAGAAGTGGTAGTGTGGCATATCCCTGTATACAACCCCCTCCAAGCCATGCTTCTGTCACACCTTCTCTTTCATTAGTCTCATAATAACATGTCAAACACAGGAGTATACTCTAAAACTTATATTTACCTTCTTCAGGGGCCTCCTATAGCTAATATTGCATTAATAATGAATCAGGAATGTGTTTTATTTTTTACATTTCAAGTTAAGAATTTAGGATTGCAAAATAAATAATGGACTTGTTGCCTGTAGATCTAATATATTCATACTTTGCGCAAATTAAGTTTGCAAAAAACTTGATTACCTTGTGTAGCTGGTTAGACCAGCNCGCCTCTGAGAAAGCCTCTATACATTTAGTTTGTTTCCAAACAAAATATTACGTAAACAAAGGAAATGCTCCAGTGGAGGGGGATTTTTCCACAGTAGAAGCTCATGTTCTAGGTATGTGTAGTGTGTAAGAGATGCTATTTATTCCCTCTCTACTCCACCTCATGAACGGGTACAGGGAATTTCCTTTGATAACATGGATTTCCCTGGAAGGATATAAATATTTCTTTTATTCTCTCAGGAATCTCCTGATCATGTTGGTGGACATGGGTGATGGTTCCAATGAATTTTCTGTCCAGGAGGATGTTTGTGACAAACTAACTCTGCAAATGTATAATCAGGAAAATAGGGGGAATACAACACTATTAAATAATTGTCTTTTTCATACTGATCCATCCCTTTTTTCCTGTAAACTGTCAGACTATAGAGTATATATTTTTATATAAGGACAAAGGGTAGAGTTTGTACCATAAATAATGTATAGGTCTTTTGGTCTTTCCAGAATTTCTCTCTCTTCTAATCTAGGCTGGGGGCCACGCTCAAAATGTGTATCTGTATTGCAGCGCAGCAGAGAGGATGATGGTCTTGCTCTCTTGAACCTGATGTTGTATTATATAGCGCCACAGTTGGTGCAGGTGCTTGGCTGGAGTGTATAGACACCTCCTCTGCATAGTAAGCACCGAGTCTTTTAGCCCTCAATTTAAGTACAAAAATACAGTTTGTGTATTCCCAGACCTGCTTGGCCCTGGTGATTATTTCTCAGAAATGGATGGCTATGGGCATCACCTCCTGAGGAATTGGATAAACCCTGGTCAACCAGACCTTGCCCCATGAACAGCATGTGTACGCCACCTAAATTCTTTAAAATCTGGATGCCTTGGCCGGATTATATAAACTCCTTGGGGATTGACTATTATTTCCAGCAGCTGGAGGGGACTGTAAGTTGCCCTCTTGACCTTCTCTTTTGTATTGCCCCATTGCATGTTCCATCACATTTAGTGCCTATCACTCCCATTGAAGTTACTTCTCACAAAGACTTTGTTCTGTTGTATAGTTTTTATTTTTGCTTTTAATGTACATTACTGTATATGGAAAATAGTGGATATGTAGAAGTTAACTGCAGTAGATCTTTAAAATGACAAGTATCAGACGCCTTTAGGAACAGCCAGGTGAATGAGACTTAAGAGTTTGTACTATGTTACTGAACTGTAAGACTGTAATGCCTACTATTGCNATGTTTGTAATGCCTTTAGCCACTCGTGTAGTGTCACTGTGCTGTGCAGCATTGAGGGGTCTTGTTGGATTTGTGTTCAAATTATGTGCCTGTGTTTGGAGGAGCTGGGACATGTTGTATAGGCAGACAAGTAATTTTGTGGTAGGCAGCTTGGTTAGTTGCAGTCCAAGACACCTGTATTCCTCCAGTTGATTTGTGAGCATGCTGATCACATGTTATGCAGCTGGCAGTTGCGTGGTTGTGGTCTAACTAAAAGATCCTATACTCAAAAGGCTAAATAGGTTTCCAAGAGCATTATTTAGAGTTAGGAGACTCTAGGAAACTTAGCAGAAATGCCTTGACGTGGCAGGGGGCTTATCNCATGCTTGCAAGAATGTGTAACTGATATTTCTGCNGTTTATTTTACAGATAGAATAGCATAATTGGTTACTGGTTACATGCAGTGATGCTGGGGCATTTTTCCTGTTTGNTTTCTCTGTGTAGAGTTACCCCTGCCTTTCATGTACCTGCAAGTAAATTTACCAATTGATTTGAGCAACCACCACCCTGTGTATATAGGTTTACAAGAGCAGTCCCTGCTGCCTACAGTTCCCCACAGTGTGTCTAATTTCCACAATTAATTAACCATCTGATAATCCGATTATCAGATTAACCCATAAAAATATAACTATTAAACACAAACATTAGATCTCAGATATATTAACAGGAAAAAGGATTTGCTTGCAGTGCAAATTTCTGTATGCTTTATTTAACANTTACAAAAACAAAGTAAAAACAGACAGTTCTAAACAGAAGTAGTCTTTATAAACTTAACATGTTCTCATTCAATCCANACAAACCAGAGAGCTCAAGACATAGATACAGTAAGAACTGCGTTTGGATTACATTTGGACCCTGGTATTATAGTACCTCTTTATGCTGGTCACAGAGCTCACCAATGTGACTAGTGCATTTATATATAATAATAAAACTCATATGGAAATATGTCCCTCTAGTCTTCAAGGACTAAATCATTTACTAGGCATTTTATTACTTTGGTAGTGCATTGATGGTGAGGACTACACATTCAGCAACAGCAATCATCAAGGAATAACTGAACATGTAAAGATAGACGATGGAACAGATATGAAGGTCAAGGCTGTTCCACTACAGGAGGAATGTGAACGCCAGCATTGCTCATGCATGCTTAAAGTGGATTACTGGTAAAGATATATTTATAAAGGGTAATTTATGTCAATTCATATTTTTTTCCTCTTTGTTTATAAATATCTTTCAAGGGGACAGACTAACAAAACCATTAAATTCCAGAATAGACTGAAGTCAAACTAACTACTTACATACATATAGGGCCATATAACCGATGAGTCCCACAGAACACAACAAACCCATACAGCATAGTTTGTGTCAAGTGCCATTAGAAACGGAGCATAAATTATTTCAGAAATCAAACAGGATGAATTTTTAACAAACAATTACAGATGCAGCAATCAAGTATTTTTACATTCAGAAAAAAATAAAAAAAACAAAAAGAGATATAAAATAATATTTATAAAATAAATTACTTATATTTTATACATTTACCTTAGGATATCAAAACACGTATCTGTACTTCTATTAAGTTACCAAATGCCTCTAATTTAGTTTTGGTGCAAGGGCTCCAAGAATGTAAAATTAAATTTACTTTTGGCATATTTTCCTTCATATATNTGTTAAACTACACTTTCACTTAGTCCATTTGCCGACAGTCAGTCAAACAGCAGCATTTTATCTACATGGAGGAATAGGCTAGCGTGGTTCAACAAGGCTACTTCTTCCACTCTCTTCTTGCAGAATCAGGAGGCACTTAAGAAATCAACAGATTCCATCTTTTCACTGAAAGTAAACTTTTACATTTATAGAATGTAAATTATACTGTTTACATAAATAAACCATTTATAGACTGCAAATATACTGTATACAGAAACGAAACAAAGATGTGCTGTTGAGATGAACATTACTGAACTGTTAAATGGAAATGACAAAGTGTTTGTTTTTTTCAGCATAACTATTGGGTTTACTATAAGCGCTGATTTAAAAAAGAAAAAACCCAACAACTTACTAGAACTAGACAGAAAAAAAAGCACTACTTCTGTGGAGCTGAATTATCAGAGGGCGTCACTGCATCTAGATAAAAGTTGTCAATTTGGTCCTTATACATTTTGGACACTACAGGCCGCTTCAGTTTCATGGTGGGACCTTAATGAAGAACAAAAGCATACGTTTTATTAAGAAGCTTATCTTTAGAAAAATAAAATGCAAAACATGATTTTGGTTGCCACTAATCAATAAGACAACTTTATTTGTATGCTTACCAAGCTCATCTCCTGCAATGGAAAAGTCTTTATTGAGGATAAGCCACTTCTGGACTTTCTGCGCATTTGATGTGGATTTTTCATTCACAAAATTTATTCCTTCCTGAATTGCTGCATATACCAGCTTGTCTTTATGTCCAACAATGTCAGAAACTTTAGTCGATTTGCTGCCAAGTTTTTGACAGAACTCAATGGCTTCAGGAGTCAGCTCATCTTCTGGTTCCCCAGAGTCAGGGTTTACAGTGCACTGTTGTATGAAAAATAATAACTAATAAGCAAATTAGCACTTTTTATCGAGTTGGTTAAAATAACTAGCCATACATTTACATTTAATGACATCACTACACTTTGGTAANATTGTGTGTCCATCTAATACACAAATGTAAGTGTACAGCACTATATGCATTGTCATATCATTGTTTTTAGAANACTCTTATGCCCATATATATTCTGGAGTTATATTGAGACACACACACTCTAGAAAAATGCCACAAAATAAAACAAAACACCATTTCATTCTTATGACTCCAGAAGATGTGTACAGGAAAGTGTGGAGGGGTGAATACAGTAAACATCCATATATTTGGGAGTTCATAATGGTCAATTACCTTGAGTGTAAGTAGCATAGACAGGAACTTTTTCTTGTCACCAATTACCATGGCATTACTAATTATTGGAATATGTTCCTTCATAGCATCCTCAATGGGGACAGGAGGAATGTTTTCTCCCCCTGCTGTAATTATGAGCTCTGCAATAGGAAATATTGATTAACTGAACAAATAAATAATTTTGCAGTGGCATAACCGCCAACATATTTGTGGTTGACTATTCCAACAGTTATAGCTAAACAAATCCTAAATATCCCACTAACTGAGAGAAAGCAAGCAAATAATGTTTGAATAAGGAGTTTGTCCAATAAGCGTTAGATACTATTTGAAAGGCAATATCCAGCCACCTAAGAGAATGCTTGTATTCAGTTTAAAAATGTATTTTAGATTCTAAGGGGTATATTTACTAAGTGGTGAGATTGCAGTGAGATTGGAAAGTGGGGAAGTTGCCCATAGCAACCAATCAGAATCAAGATCTCAGTTTTATTTTACATACTGGAGAAAGTGAACTGAATTGTGATTGGTTGCTACGGGCAACATCCCCACTTTTCAATCTCACCGCTTAGNAAATATACCCCTAAGTGTGCACACTATGTGAAGATTGCAAGCATATTTAAATAATTAGGTTTTCAGCACCCCCTCTATGCCAATCGTACAGTTATGATGTACATAAAGCAGGATTACGCTTGGAAATTCAATATTTTCTTATGTATCAAATTACATCAGGTACATGAGAAATGAGGACAGCAGACAGGAAAATAGTACCATCCACCATTTTGACTGGTGAAACTGCAAGGACACATAACATAAAGTTGTTCCCTATGTTGTAATGAAGTAAGCATACTATTTAGATTTACTAGAAGGTAATACATATGTTACCTTTAATTCTTCCAGTGATGTATAAGAAGCCTTGTTCATCGTGCTTCCCAATATCTCCCGAGTGCAGCCAGCCCTCCTCATCTATGGACTCTCTTGTTTTATCTTCCATGTTTAAGTATCCCATAAAGACATGGCGGCCCCAGAATAGGATTTCTCCACATCCATCAGAGTCGGGTTGGTGTATTTTTGTTTTGCAACCTGAAATTACTTTTCCGCAGCTACAGGTAAACAGTTAACAAAAGGTTAGTAAAATGTTATCCAAAACATTCCTAGAATACAGAAAAAAAAAAACCTGAAAAGGTTACAGATACATACCTGGTGATTTTGAAGGCATCAGAGACTGAGATCGTGTGTGGGCCTGAACTTTCGCTCATTCCATAAAGTTCGTAAACAGGAATATTGAGACTGAGGAAGAATTCCAGAGTTTCCTTTGTAATAGGAGCAGCTCCAGTATAACATTTTGTACAACGATCCAGACCAAGAGCTTTGCGCACTTTCCTGAAGACAAGTTTTTTCGCCACATGATACTTCATTGGAGGGGGTGAAGCACTGTTGCAGAAAAGAAATCTTTGTCACNGAGCGTATCAGCTACACTACAGCTATGGCCATGTTATAAAACATTCATTTTTTTTTTATCTCCCACAGTGTTTTGAGATACAATACAGACGAAAACAAAGTTGCTAGAAACCATTAAAGGGTAGAAAAGTACTACTGCTCTTACCCATTCATTTTCTTTAAGTTGGTTTCTAAACCTACACCTTTTGCCCAAGAAGCCACTTTGCGTTTGATTGTTGAAGATTTAGAAGCAATTGCCTTCATTTTTTCCTGCATTTTCTCCCACACTCTGGGAACTCCCATGAAGGCTGTTGGTCGTACTTCCCTTAATGTGTTTGCCAATGACCCCTTGGAGGAAATGCAACAAAATAAGAAAAAGGGGAATTGAGAATATGCTTCATGAGGTACACATTAAGTGAAGTAAAGCAGTGCTACATATCACTGTGAATGGCAAAACCTACCTTCAGAGCATCTGGCTGAGCAAAATAAGTCGCCCCTCCATACCTCATAGTCAGCCAGATATCAATCATTTGTGCTGCAATATGGCTAAGTGGCAAGTAACTGATTACAATTTCTTGTTGGTCAGTAGCTTCCCTTAGACGGACAGTCTTACCAGCTGCTGTAGCAGTCCAAGTGATCTGGAATTGGGATAACAAATCGGTTATTAAATATGGATTGCAACACTCATTCTAAATTCATTTACCAATATTTAGATATTTCATATGAGGTACACAAGTAACCTTTTTTAGAATGTAGTCCACTTCCTGTGACATTACTTAATACATTGCAGATTTTAACAACAAAAATGGTCTGATTCTTACATTATCATGGCTCAACATGACACCCTTAGGCTGTCCTGTGGTTCCGGATGTGTAGATCAGGGTGCAACACTGGTTTGGTTTCTGTGATGAAATAATCTGGTCTAGCTGAACATCTGGGACATCTTTTCCCAGCTCCATGAATTCTGCCCACTGTAGAGATATATGCATATGAAAATTGAACAAGTGGTTTGTTTCAGGATTAACAATAAAATGGTACAAACTCACTGTAAACAGTGGTCAGAGTATGACCAGCTTAAGCCTATCAGCACAAAGCAACAATGCCACCACACAGATAAATTGAAAAACAAAAATAGCTTTTAATTTATATGAGAAATACTGAAGTTTTGCGTACAGTTGATGGAATTCACATTTGTTAAAAGCACATCCCCGAATTTAAAAAATCCTCCCTCCATTTGCAGAATAAGAAATACTATAAGGATTCCACATAAATNAATATTGTTAGACAATTTATGGCAAAAAGGCAACAAGTCATCTGTATACAAACCGTGTATAAATTGGGACGCTTCTCCTTCAGTTCATCTTTATATTGTATAATTGCCTTTAAATGAGGCAGTTTGTCCTGAACCTAAAAGACAAAAGCATTCATTAACATATGTACATTTCATTATGAAAAAGAAAATGAAATACATCCCAATGTTAAACTTATAAACTTCTTAATGAACCACATTAGTCAGATTGAACGGTTAGTTGGGTTCATCANGAATAAATATAAGAGGGATATCTACTATTAGAACTACAAGAGAAACTAATCTAAATCCCAGTGGATGTACTCTTACCTAATAATGCCACTTCCAAGTCATCTAGATGTAAAGCATATAAGCAATAAGAATACGTGGGCTATTTAAAGAAATATAACCTTACTTTTTCCACCAAGATATCTTTTACCAGCAACAACTTACCTGAAGAATTTTTTGCAGCTGCTTATGGTTTTCCACCACCAGTATGTTGGCCTCACAGTTCTCTGCCACATAGTGACATGCCTCTGCAGAGTTTGTAGTATAGATTCCTACAGCAAACCCTCTGTGAAAGGCAGATATAAGTGCTTTTTAGGTTTTCCACCCTAACTAGTGTCATATTTAATAGAAACAAGTTGTTTTAAAGAAAATGTACTCCATTTCCCCCCTTCCTTTTATTTTAAACATTTCTATGAAAAGCAAGTTTAAACTTCCATTTGCAGTAGTATTGATAAAATCAATTGGTAAAAAAAAAAGTCTCAAATCCACTACACTCTTACAACACTGGATTAGAAGGTCAACGAGATATAGATTATTTTGTTTACAAGTTTACCATTTACTTGGTTTTATGAGTAACTTATCTATAACCTTTATCTGAGCAATAACTTCCAAGGTAATAAAAAAAGAAATGATAAAAAATGTAGTGGGTTCAAATAACAAAATATTTGTGGGTAACAAATGAACTTGTCATGAGTATCCATATGTAGGCAAGAATATGTAAATTATACCCTATTCACATTGCCAGCCGCAGTGTTTTCGAACCCCGGCGATCTGCGGCTGCGCGGACCGGCTGCCCATTCACAATGTACAGTGGAGTTTCCCAGGTCACCACTGTGCATAGGCAGTCTGGGACCTGATGTTTACCGGCAACCCCTTCTTTTTAGCCAGGTCCAAGAGTCGGTCAAAGAGAGCCAGGGTAGCCGTTCAGACTGCATTGAAAAAGCGGAGGCTATCCTGAAGACCAGCTTTTACTATGCAGTCTGAACAGGTTTAACATGAAATATTCGTCGCCAATCAGTAACAAATGCGCAAGAACATTACCACGGGATATTTCTGAAGAAGGCCTGCCTATACTGTTCAGGAATGTTCACAATATAAAGATTAAACCACAACAAAATGGTTAATGGAACTTACCCAGCAAGTATAGCTCCTATATCAGCAATGAACCACTCTGCAGAGTTAAACCCTAGGATTCCTACTCCATGGTATCGTTCCAAACCCAACTGTTTAGAAAAAAAAAACACAACAAAAACCAAAATAAATATTTGTGTGTGCAAAAGAACACGTCTGCGTTTGAGTTCCTTTCACTTTTCGTATGCCTATGCCGTCTTGAAAAAAAAAAAAAAAAAATAAAAACTCCCCCTTGTTTTGATAATACCTTGAGGAATCCTTTGGCTGCTATCCTGCAATGCTCATAGTATTGTCTATAAGTTAACTTTTTCCATTGGTCACCATGCTTGGATGCAAGTGCGACATAATCACCATATTTATTTACAGCCTCCTCAAACAATTGGTGGATAGTTAATGGAAATAGACTGGCAACTGGAGCCTCCTCAATCCGCAATTTAACTGAACTATCCCTTCTAGTCGTCATCAATTTTGGCTCAGATGGGAACATGGTTGAAGACACAGCACCTAGAAGACAAAAGTAAGAATGAATTATAATGGGAACCAAGGTTACAGCAGTTGGGTCCACATGTTTTGACCTATTCAATGAAAAAAAAACACTTTATGCTAAGTAAAAAAAAAAAATTGTACATTATTATATAAAGAAAAGTACATAGAAAAGTAATTTATGAAGTTCTTGTTAAAACATAGCATAACATCTTGTTAAATGCAAGCTCTGACACCATCCAAGTGTTCCATTTAAGAAACCATAAACCCATCTACAGATAGTAAAAGATTTACAAATACTAAAAATGAAAGGGGTAAAATGCTATCATGAAAATATAAGAATATGGTTGTGTGATCATAAAGGCTAAAGCTTATGTCTAAATCGCTGTTACTGAGTAACTACAGGTGACTGTAATAAGTTCTTACAAAATACAACATGTGAAATACAAACATGTGTATTGCAGAGAATACAGATAAGTTTGAGCAACATACAGCAGGTCAGTGAACTACTACTGTCTGACAGCTAACGCTTTCCCCAGCAGCTATTTTCATTTGTAGAGCAGTCGTGACAGTGCCTGAACCAATGTGCTATTGCCAATGTATAAGAAAATATAATGGCTAAAAACTGGGTGCGCATTATACACTGGGTGTAATGTGTTTGTGTGTGTTTAGCTGTATATCCACTCTCATGAAGAACTGTTCACTGGTCACAGAACTGTTTTATGGTTTCTCCTCACTGGCAGAGTGTTTATAACTTTACCAGGAGAAACTGTCATCATCATTAAGAGTGAATAACTG
>JABWIB010005546.1:3940-19321 GCA_016617825.1 Platyplectrum ornatum
AGGGGGTGGTATTACATAGGGGGGCTTGTGGTGTCCGGGCGAAAAACAGCAGTGGACTTTATCCGCATTGCCACAGCACTCCATTTTGCAGCCACTAAACAAATGTGTGGCTCCATATATATAAAAAAAATATTGCATTTATATTTTTTTTTTTTGGGCAAAATTTGCTCTACACAGGCCCAGAATTTCTCTTGGCAGCCCTGATTATAAGACATTATTAGCAGCATCAATACACACTAGAAAGAAAATGCAACACTCTCACAAGGTTAAAATTTAACTCATTAGTGACCCACATCCTAACAGCCCACTTCCCTGATAGGATTAACTATTATACCTATGACTTAGCAATACATTACTCTGGGGAAAGGGCCTAGGGGCTGATACATAATATGAGAGTACATACAACTGTCATTTTAAACATTAACTTAGGTCTGGGCCTCTAGAACTCTAATTCTCTTAGGACATTATTTCACCAAAAGCTTTTTTAACATTCAAAATACAGATCGCTGTATGGGACCATTTACCTTATTAAAGCCACATTGAATTAAGTACACTTTCCAGTATGTTATAGTAGTATTTCCAATGGGTTGAAATGACTTGAACACGAATAGATAAATCACAGTACTAGCCCCGATCAGCCACATCCATGATCTTTCCTTGGAGACACCAGATAGGGGTGAGGATCTGGATGTGGATCCTGAACTCCCCATAAACGCGGCTTTGTTTGGGTGAACATTTTCACCTGTTTCGCGCTGACTCTCAGACTCGGGATCAGCATCCTAAATGTTTGCAGAGTGGAAGCACAATGACGTGCATGGATAGCTTTTCTTTTTGGTGGACCCTGCCTGTTATGAGGGACACTACAAGAAGCAATCACCACCATTGGCATGTGGGTCAGAAATATATGATAGGGATGCAGAAAGATTGGCAGCATGGGGATTGGGCAGAGGACGTGATTTATATAATCATGCCCCATCCATCATAGTAAGAATCGGGGCTGTGGTAGTGATTACAGGAGATTTGCAGACTCTCTCAGGATATAGATTGGTCCATGAGTATAGTTCAGCTGTTGTGAATAAGAATACTTATAAATCACTGAAAACAGATTGTGAATTTGTACTTTTTTTTGCAATAGAGGTTCAATGCAGAAACTGGATTCCCAACATATGCCCCAGTATACAGGCATCTAAAGGCATGTGTATATTTCATCATGAGAAAATAATTGATGGGGAATGCTTTGTGTTCATTATTCAGCATACAGTTTCATCTGACTTCCACATTACCATAATGCGACATGAGAAACCAGTTTCTATGAAGCTGACTTTTATAACTCTTGTACAACTATGGTCTAGGTGTACAACATAATAATAAATGCAGTGCTAATTAAATCATGTTTTAGCAGGTTTACTGAAGGAATATGCCTATACAATGTAAATGTTGCAGTCATGACTCAATTGAATGAGAATTATTAAGTGTCTGCTGTGCTGGGCGGAGGTATTTCTTGGTCTGCCCAAGCATCAAACTGGAGGAAATAAAAAATGTAATTGTCATGATTCAAGTCTAAATAAACAGTAATTGAGGTTTGTTTCTTTATAACCAATTATTTTCTTTAGATGAAACATATTGCATAACATGGTATTGAAATAGTAGTAGTAAGTGTTTCAGCAATACCAGAACATATACACAATTTAATATACTGTACTAACAAGACGCTTTGATACAGTAGTTGGATATGCATTAGACCAGGGTTAGGATAACTGCGGCTCTCCAGGTGTTGTCAAACTACATGTCCCAGCATGCTTTAACTGCATAGACATAGTTGATACCTGACAAAGCATGCTGGGACTTATAGTTTGACAACACCTGGAGAGCCGCACATTCCATACCCCCTGCACTATACAATCAGCCTTCGAACAAAATGCTTCAACCATATACAGTTCATTATCCCAGAATGATTTGACCACCACTAATAAATCTTCTTAGGTTCAGGTCAGGACAGTGGGGTAGTAGCCCAAAATCTTGCAAATTATCTGGTCCGATGTTTAGAGTTGGGCTGGGAATTGTTATTTTTAAGTTTAATTATATTAGCACTTTCGCTTCAACATTAAAGTCTTGATACAACTCTGTGTTATGATGTCCTATCTTTCTTCTGTGAGCACATGGATATGTGAAGAGGGAAAACTGTTGTGTTATTTGCTTTCTAATGTGCAACTTTTTCTTTATTCAGATCAATTTCAGCTGGAAATGGAGGAAAAATGCAGAATTCTGGAGTCCCGGTACACGGAAAAAGAACAACTGAATGTGGAGTTAAAGAAGGAGCTATATCTCCGGGGAAATCGAGTGGCAGCCTTAAGGTCTAAGCTGAGGGACAAGGAGAGAAGGTTCCTGGAGGAACTGAAGAGAAGAAGTCACCGGGTGACCATAATGAATACAGAGCTGCAGAAGCAGACCGAGGCGGCAGCCTACTTATCCTTCCAGTTACATACCCTCAAGCGGGATCCGGAAAGCCCTCAACACAGCTGTCAGGTGGCTTCCCGGCCCATGGACTTCACATCATTAAAGCAATCTCATCATGAAGGCAAGGTGAAAAGAAGAGTCCATAAGAACCACAGTGTTTGGAGGCCCGGCTGTTCTGTCAGCAAAGATTCGCCGAGAGACTATCTTCACAGTGAACAAATGTCCAGCTGTGAGGAGCTTGAAGCGATGCCAGACCCAGCACTATTTTTATATCCTAAAAGGTACATAAACCTTCAGAAGTCCAGACCGGATGCAAAATCACACAGCCTTGATAGAAGTGTGCTAGAGCATGGCGGCGCTGCCATGGCGCTTGGCACGCAGTGGTCGGAGAATCTTTCATCGGATAATGAGGACATGCCGGCTTCCGTTCCTGTGGTCAAAGCAAAGCTCCCCAAAAGTGAAAGGGGAAAAAGACGGGGGCTGGCCAGGCAAGACTCGCGGGATTCAGAATAAACTGTAACATACTTGATGGACTAGTAGTAGAAAAATGTAGCAGCATTCAAAGTATGTCGGTTGAAGAAGAATAAAAGGTGACGTGTTATTAACAAATCTCAATGCACTTCCCATGGTTCACCTAAATCCTCAGAGGAAAGAGTATTACCGTTGCTTGCGTGTGATGGACATCATATCCTATACAGATGTCCTTGCCTCTGTCCTTATCGTCCTTGTCATCAACTATCTGATACAATTCTTTTTTGTACCTTTGACGTCAATACTGATGGGACTGCTGTATTGTGTCATGAAATAGCAATAGCTGCATGGGTTCTCCACATCTGAAGAGCCTATCAATCTCGCAGATTATCTCAACGTTCCCTTTTCAACCCGATCAAGCAGAATAAAGACTATGCGCATTACTCTTGGCAGCTTATACCGCATTGCCCTATATGGTATTTGCATATTGTATTGTTAGGATAAGTTTAGGTCTCTATGCTGCTTAGCCTTGCTAGCTGTCATAACAGAACCGTGTAAGACAAATGTCTTTCATTGACCCCATGGTCAGAATAATCAGGATACATGGAACCTAAATGTTCTGAATGTTTTAGGGTTTTTTTTCCAGTTAACGGTGAAGATTTACACGTCTCAGCGAAATGGATGTCACATATTAAATAAAAAAGTAACCCACGCTCAAGGATTTCAGCAATCAGGGGAATGAACTGAGTATTCAGTGGTGATTTTCTACAATGAGGAAACAAAGTTTTATTTATTTTTACATCCGTGGTTTATTAAAATGACACACTGGTTTGCACAATCGAACAACGAAAATGAGCTGGTTTCTCAATTTATGATTCACATTAATGGAAATAGTTGTTGGTACATACCAAAGTAGTATATACATCACGATAAGCTGAAGTAATAGTGTCTGTCTTGCACTGTGCTACATAGTCTGTGCTACGCTTAGAACTTTTTTTGGTAATTGTGTGATGTGTTCAGCAGCTAAACAAGAAGGCACTTTACATATGTATCAGTGTGGTGTGCTTATGGCTTCAGCTAATCTTTATGAAGTAATAACTTTCTATTTACTGTGCATTCATTGTATCTCACTCATAGACATTGTGTAGAAGATGAGCAACTTAAGCCAATGACTCCCACTGTTACCAAAATGTAAAACACGTCTTTCACATCCATTTCTCTTATCCCCAGGCAATGGGAGGGGGAGCACGAAGTCATTATGTCCAGGACTGCTTTGTGATTATATCCATTTCATTCTGTCACTGCTAGTGACATCTTTACTGTGTACATAAATATGAAATAGTCACTAAGCTTTTTCTCATTTGCCAGATTCATTTTTAACATTACTGTGTTTTAGAGGCATCTAGACATTTTAACTAATGGGGGCGTAAGATTTCATGACGTTTAGTACCCCTAAACCACAAAGGTGTCCCCTCATGTATGTCTCGCACTGGTCTGGAAACAATGCTATGCAGTACACGATTGTACCACAAACTATGCTCCTTATGATGCTCCTCAGCGTCCCTTTTGGGGAGGCCTCAACCTATTTCCATCAGCATTAGGAAATAATGATTGGAATGAATTCTTTTTTACACGTCTCCTCGCTTCAGTAGTAGTATTGCTGGTGAATCTAACACTCCTGAGGTGCCATTTACAGCACTGCCTTTGTCGGTCAAGTTTGTGTGGAACCTGGAGTCGTTGGTGTACCAGCGGGTATGAGGAACTATACTACTCTGATATATTATTTCCTTTGTCTTACTGTCTTTCTGCTAATGTAAAGTTGCATCTCAAAAATTTCTAAATGTACAATGACCAAAAATTATATCAAACGGCGGGATTGGAAAAGTGGGGATGTTGCCCATAACAACCAATCAGATTACAGCTCACTTTCTCCAGTATGAAAAATGAAATGAGAGCTTGAATCTGATTGATTGATATGGGCAACATCTTCACTTTTTAGGCCCTCGTCTGCTGCCATTGCTAAAACTGGGCAAACGTTTGCTCTACAAATGATACGGCTGACCAAACAATATTTTCATAGAAGGAGAATGTCTCACACGTTCATACCCACTATACAATTACTTTTTACAATTATCTGTTGAAATAATTGCAGGTAAATAGTAAAACACTGGACTGTTAGTAACTCATGGAGCAGCTGGAAACAGATTAAACAAATAAAAAAAACCCATTGTGAGGAATATGTAACCAGCTTCACAGGCCTAGGCCTAGTGGACATACCATTATTCCAACCAGGCCAGAGTCCTGGGTGATATTGGCCAGTGAATACCCTGCCCTGACACTCATCCATGCATACACACTATACAATTATTGGTCTATTCAGCCAATTATTGACTGACCTGCACAATAATTGTATATTATTGCATAAGATGCAGAACCTAGGAAACTGACTTGTTTCTTTGACATTACCTGTAGTATATGGAATAAGCCAGGTGATTCTGCCATTGTGATATTTTGCTGTCAGATGACTATATAAGGTATTAATATTTATATAAATATTAATCTTTACTATTCAAAGAATGTCATCATGTTACTTCATGGATAACAGTCTAGCTGAATGCTTAGTATTGCAATGAAGGGTCTGCTCTGTGGGCTGAATATATAAATAGTTACTACTAGGCCTTTGTGTATTATCTTCTCTCTTAAGACCAGATCCAGAATTACGAGCGTAAAGTTACGCCTGGGAAAAACCATGTTGAATTTTATTATAATTAAACAGTATTACAGATGAGAGATGATGTTTCTAGCACAAGTCTAATAACAGCGTAACAGTAACGCTGGTCAGTATCTGTGTGCAATAAGCAAAAGCAAAGTATTCTCCCTGCATGCAAAGAGTAACATTGATTTTACTGACATTCAATATGGTTTTCCCCCGGTGTAACTTTATACTCAGAAGCCTGGATCTGCTCCTTAGTTCCTGGTACATATTGTGCACTGAAAATTTCATTAGTTTATATACTAATGTGTGTATTTCATATAAGATGTCTCTATTATGTAATAATGTTTCTAACATGTATCTTCCACACTGTTACAATGATTGCACATTGCAAAATGGTTTTTTCCATTTTGATTTCTGTAACATTCTTAGGTTATTCATTTTTAAATTGCTTATTTAAACCACAAAGTTACACATTAAGCAGGACAAATACAGTGCAAATAAGAAAGAAAATGTAAAGTTCATATGGATAACATCATGCAAGTCAATAAACACAATGGCAATTGGCAGCTGCATAGAATAATACGGCATAATTCTGTGTATGCAATCTGCATCTACTAAAATGCGTTGTGGCAAAACACATAACTAGCATCATAAAAATGTAGTACAATATGATATACTAAGAATTTTAAAATCAGTATTTAATACTGCTATACTAAAGTAGCTTCATTTGGGAGCCTTAATTACCAAAATGCAATATAAAGAAATTGCCTTGCTTGCATATTATAAAGCACAGATTGACACCAGATAATAGAGCAAAGCATTTAGTGAAAGCTGAAAAGCAATGCAAAGTTACTTGCTATTAAGACAACCCGAAACCATCTCTTTGTTCATGGTACTAAGAGGGACGCTAATAAATACTTATGATGTGTATATTATGCACAGCTACTTTTTATATGCTCTTATATTTGATGTGGGAATAAAAGGCCTAAGGAAAAACATTTGCTCAGTAGCTCTAAATCAGTTTATTTCCAATAGTTAAAAGAAATGATAGTTGTTTTTCAGTGACTGTTCTTTGACGTTCTTATAACTGTATAATTTATAAAAGCAATAACAACTAAAGCAAGATATGAAGGTAGAAGCCATTAACTTGTGTATATAACTCTGTAGCCCAGTAAAAAGATATGTCTACATCAGGGGCAGGCTGGCATGGGTGCCAGGGTGCCAAATGGCCGGCCGATCAGTTTATATATATATATATATATATATATAATTTATGGGTCACTGCTGTGGGCTTGCCCCCCAGGCCAAAATTTGCCAGCCTGCCCCTGATCTACATTTCCATATTTCGGTTCATAAAACGACATACTGTAATTCATTGTAGAAATTGAGTGTTTGTCTACATGGAGGCCTTGTGCTTGTTCCTTAAGAAATGCTGATAGTTTCCTCTATGAAAAAGCAGAATGTAAAATAGTTTTATTTAGTCTGAAGGTGCAACCATCAGAAGTGTATCACTCATATACTAATGCTGTATGAGTAGGGGGGAGGTCAGTGAGCAAGGTCCACACCTGCAAGGCTGCATTCAGAGCTTACACGGCTCTGATACTGAATTCCTCTGGGTGTCAGCACATAGGGATCACTCTACTTGTTTGGATAGAGTTCTGTCAGGTGACCCCAGATGCCCATAATGTAGATGGACATGGGTCGAAATCTGGATAGGACTGTGTATTTACATAGTAAACCCTTCCCCTTGCACTCACATCCACATCCATATTGTTAGTAGCCTATTGGAGAATAAATCACATACTGAAAATTGCAATTGTAGTATGAGCTGAACACAATATACAAGTGTTTTACCAGTCCTAGTATCCGGAAAACACCACCTTGGGAAAAGCCTGTAATTAGTCCAATGAGATTAGTGGGGGTGATATGTCGTACTGGTATTTATACCAGAAAATCTTCATTTACTTCTATTTTTTATATATATGTTTTAATAATGCTGCTAAATGATAAATGTCCATACCACCACTTCTAAATGTCCATTTCAGTGTATATAAATATATTCTGCTGCCTTTCTGTACTGCTTCATACTGCACTCTGTCTTCCCCAGGATTTAAATGAAACACATTCCTTAATCCTTCATTAATTCTGCTGCCACCTTGGTAGTGACAGTCAGAGAGAGAGGTTCTAGACTAATGTAACTGCAAAACACCAGACTCTCCGGCACTAATATAGCAATAGCAACCCTGGGAATGACGCCCCAAGCCCTTTCCTTCACCGCTCACACTTCCTCTGCAACATATCAAATGCTGCACCTCATCTTTGCTTTACTGCATACAAAATGACTTGACCACANGGTCACCGTTCCACAAACACAAGAACACGAGTAATGGTTTAAATGTAGATGAAGTAATGTGACAAACACTCGCTCCTGTCTCCATTACTCATTGTACAGACGCAGCAATATTTTATACTGTAAGTTATTTTGTGAGCTCGGATGTCGTGTGTCCAAAAAGTTAAGAGGGCAATGAAGAATCAGAACACTGGTGAATGATGAGAACTGTCCCTGGGCTTTGATTATAATATATATATATATATAATATATATATATATTAGGACACCATTCTCTTCAGTTTTCCTTTTTGAATATGTGATTTATATGTTGACTTTAGTATTTTTAGGAACGTTAGGAGATACAACCCATAACCATCTAAATTATTTTAGTTAGTTAGGAAAAGAAAACATACATTAAGTTTATAGAAAATAGTCTGTGCTGATGTGGCTACAGGAAGTCGTAGTCCAGTAAACATAGTCGGCGTGTCTATGTTCTCTCACCTATAGGCCTGTGCTTAGTGGTAAGTATGGCCCTGAATGTACCACTGCTATATATTGTATCATGATGAGGATAATGAGTGCCTTAGTGCTTGTTCAAATTGCCAGTGTTGTGTATAGCTGGCAGGCAGGTCTATACTAATGTATACATTACGATTAATTAATGGCTGATTATGTGTAAGGTATGTGCTGCTAGCATATATAATATGTATTACTTATCATATCTTAGCTTCCGCTCCTCATCTAGTAATATTAATGATTTTACATGAACTGTTGTGAAGAGATTCCAGTTATTAATGTGTTACACCATGCACAATATCAATAAAGATGTTCTGTTTCCTTCTTTTCATAAAAATGTGTATTACCTTTTTTCAGCTGAATAAAACATGCAACTTTCAAAAGTACATGTGTTTCTCTGTCACTTTACTAGTAACTGGATGGGTGCGATGAGTAATGTCATGTCAGATAGTATCAGTCTGAGCGTTTGGGGACACAGACTGGCAATGCCATCCATTGGTGCCCTGGATGAATTGACTAGAGTCACTGGAGTACAAGTCTATTTTAACCAAACAGATAATGGCTTAAAAAGAGAAAAGACCATGTGCAGGTCTGTGTGTGTCAGGAAGAGAAGGGTGCAAGGCTGCAAGTGAACGGTATGCGGTGTGTTCTGATTGCTTTGCACAAAGTTATGATCAGTGTGATAAATACACCCCCACGTATACACCCCCACTTCAAGCCCAGTATGTATCAAAATTATGTATGTATCAAAATGACTAATATCAGGGAATATGCTGATTATTATATACTCGAGTATATACGGTAATAATAATGTGATAATAAATGATTACACATTATTATATATACAACATAAAATCTATTATTACATACACTGTTACTTATGGCTACCCCTCAGAATGATATATACAGTGTTTTGTGTGGAATTTTAACAGAGAAGCTGTTAAATATGGCAATTACAGTGATTAAAGAAAAATTTACGCCTAAAGTGGAATTCACATGTAAAATAGCTTATGTGAAACACTTACTGTACATTAAACATAAGCGAAAAATATTCAGCAACAAGTTAAAACTAGTAAAAATCTTCTACTTCAAACACTATTTTCTGCTTCACAGAACAGCACTGTACAGATCCTGTAAGGTAAGTGAATATAAAACTGTGCTGTGTATATAAAGCTGTATATCTACGCATTTGATGTATATTAATGAAGTATTATTGGTGTATATTAATGAAGTCATTTTTATTTACATTTATTTACGAGGTTGATCAAATCCAAGTGACACCACTCCTCCATACATAGGGGAATCCACACTGGCAGTCCTATCATTCTTTCGCACCATTAAATGCAAGGCGATGCAGAGATCTCCATAGTACATAATGGCTGTAGTCACGTTCTGTTGCTGTGGATCACTACAGATTGTCATTTAGGGGCCGATTCAATCCCGCGCGAAGACGGGGAAAAACGCGAAGTGCGCTTTTTCCCGTCTATTGCGGGAGTAAAACCTCGCGGAGTTTTGTTCGCACCTCTATGAGGTGCGAACGAAAAAACGTGAGATTTTCTGCCTTACGCTATTTGCGTAAGGCAGAAAACTTCGCGCCTAAAGGATTGAATCGGCCCCTATATGGCAGCTGATCAGGTGGGAAGTGGTTACGGTTAAAGTGGTTAAATGTCACCCACAGAACAAGCACAGGCCATGTTGACACCTTTAGCTGGAGTAAGATATGAGAATAATGATACACTGAGCTTTGCAGCATTATGGTATGTCTGGGTACTGGAGAATTGTCCAGTTTATTGGTCACTTCCCGCTGTAACTGTTAACACTGGTAAACAATGATTTTGTCACCGGAATCCTCATGTTCTCTCCAGTGTTCTCCCCAGAGGCTTTTAGCCAGGTTGTGGAGTGACCACCCTCTACCATGGTGGTTGTATAAGATAGGTAAAGGGGGTTATATAGGATAGATAGATGTAAAACAGACTGGTGGCACACCGGGGAAGAGAAACTGAGGTTATACAGGGACTGAAACTTAAATGGACTTTATAAACCCTGTCGGGTACTTTTTCATACCACCCACCTGAAATTTCTGGGGAGAACACTGCTCTCTGCTGACTTCATGAATGGTTATAGATTTGAAGTATAAATAATACCCATCTATAGATAGTTCCAGGGACGGATTGGCCATAGGACCTACAGGGAATACTCCTAGTAGGCCGGTGGCTTTGGATGCCTCTCTGTAGCCCCTATATGATAATGAAAGTAATAGGTGGGGGTCGCTATTACATAATTGGCTATACATAACTCACCCCTTTACTTTATTAAGCCTGCCTATAGTTGACCCATGTGGCCTCTTGCAGATTTTTTTCCAGGGCCACTTTGAATTCCCAATCCGCCCTTGGATAGCTCCTTCTCTGTGGCTCTGTGTAGTTTTAGAAGTGCAAATATAAAAGAATTTCAGAGTTATACTGGAGTTAAACAGGAGGGAAACAAGTTACCATACAATACAACTTTATCTGGACTGCTTCACCGTCAAAACACCATGAAGTATGTGACCACGGCAGACTCCAGTCTCCCAGCAATCTCCCTGCTTAGGAAATTTAGGCCCTGCTGCCTGCAGCTGGACACTGCCTCTGGATCACCGGCCTACATACTGCTATATATCGACCCTATACTTGTAATGTGACTGCTTTGATAAAATCTATAGCCTATAACGTCATTTAAAAATATGTCCACTCTTAAAATTTTTACTAGTATAGTATAGTGATTAATTACATTTCATCTACATCAGGGGTTCTCAAACTATTTTGCTCTGGGACCCCATCTGACAAAAAAAATTCTTACATGACCCCAAAGCAAGTTATCGCCAAACAATGCCCCTATAATTTAAGACATCAGATTTGGTCCATTTTAAACAGTGGTAAGTATATGTTTTGTACCAAACTATACAGCTTCATGAGGTTAATGGGGGGGGGGGGAACCCTTTAACTCAACATGACAACTGGCAATCCTATGTGACAAATGAATGTGAAAATGGGAGTGGTTCAGTGAAGCAGTCTAAGTAGCCATGGGCCACCAATCACCTACTTCATGCATGCATCCCAGTTGCACCCCAATAGCGCCTGGCGCCAGTGGCTCCCATAGCTCCTGGCCTGCAACTGGGAGATGGTCACTCTGAGGAAGTCGCGACCCCATGAACATGAGGTCGTGACCCACTCTGGGGTCCCGACCCACAGTTTGAGAACCGTGGATCTACATAATACTCTTTCTGCAATGTTTACCATAATTCTATTTATCTTTACCTTGAACAATATCTCATTTCACATACTAACATCTTTTAATATTCAAAAAAATATAGATGAGCCCCCCCTGGCAAAAAAGAAGCTGGGTAGAAGGATCTAAGAAGGGGAAATACCAATACCCTTTTACAAGAGGAGAAATACAAATCTCAAAAGAACATACAAAATAATATCTCCGACTCCTCAACCAGCGCTATATGTATACTAAAATCACAGTGTGCACAGATCCTCACAAAATAGATAAACAGCATAAGTCTTCCACAAACACGGATATAATGAAGTCATTACAAATATATCACATGCAAAGAATAGATACACAGTACTTCTGAATTGTATCTTGTCCAGGTAGAAAGGGTCTCTAAGATGAAATAGAGTGTGGACATCTTGTCCTTCTTTGTCCTTAAATCTCCTTGCAATGGGTCCTCAGTGTAGTAGCAGTATAACAACATGTACTATTTCTCCATGCAGTATTCATGGAGTACTGTGTATCTATTCTTTGGATTTGATATATTTGTAAAAGGATTCATTATATTCACTTGTTATATTCTTTATATGTTTATACTGTTTATCTATTTAGTGAAGAACTGTGCACACTGTGATTTAAGTATACAGATAGCGCTGGTTGAGGAGTCTGAGATATTATTTAGTATTTTAATATTCCTCCTACACACAATCTCTTCTCTACTCCATACTCCTCTGATGAACACACAGGAACTACTCTCATACGTTCAGTGTGTGTCTCTAAAATCAGCAAATGATGGCCATAATCCAGTCAAACAGACATCACATACTTCTCTTTTATATCTGTCTCTTCTTCTCCCCATAGCTGGTCATATAAGCCCAAATCGTAGACCTCCCCACATCTGTTGTACACACCATTCACATTCAAGACACTTTAGAAATCCAAACAAATCACTTGTCTGCCATCACTATCTAAAACACTCAAATGTGCCCTATGGAATGCACGCTCCGTCTACAACACACTGACCTCAAGTCATGATCTCTTTCATAGGCTCCGGACAATGAACAGCCCTATTTCAGTCTAAATCCAAACACCTATTTCAGACGTTTAACTCCATCCTGTGCTCCTGTGCATAATCTGCCAACTACCGTGTTTCCCTGATAATAAGACCTACCCCAAAAATAAGCCCTACCCTAATTTTTGTAAAACAGCGCAAAATAAGCGCTACCACAAAAATAAGCGCTACCCCAAAAATAAGCCCTAGTGAATTCCCCAGGACTTGGGGACATGATGGGTATAAAAGCAGGACTGGGGGGCATGATGTGGATAAAAGCAGGCCTGTTTATATAAATCTCTGTCAATGTTAATTAAAGTAAGACCTACCCCCAAAAAAAAGTCCTATGGTGTTTTTTTGGACCAAAAAAATAATAAGACAGTGTCTTATTATGGGGGAAACACGGTACCACCAAACCTCCATCAGTGCTCAAGATTTTGCACTGATTCCAACCCACAATTAGGGTTACCACCTTTTTTTAATGAAAGTCCATCTGCAACATATTGTATTACATTTATTCTCTGCCAACTGGTATTGCTAATAATACAAAAATATTTTTGTTACAAGAGTGTGTGTATATATATATATATATATATATATATATATATACACACACACTCTTGTAACAAGAAAAGAATAAAGATTTTGTTGACTAGTGTAATCATTTTAGTGCATGGCCAGTTTTAGAAGCCAATTGTTCTTTAATTATAGTTTGTTTGGGCATTATACCCTCTCCCTCTGCTCTTGCTAAATTGCTTATAAATAAATGAACAGAACAGAATATTGATGAGCCCATAATGCGTTTGTGTTTGTCTATGCACTTTAAGTCTACAACTCTTATTGCGAAGCTTGCATAATGGCTTCTACTATCCCAAAATATTTTTGGGATGCTTCCTAGTGTTGACTCAAGGATATAAAGATAAGAAGAGTTAATATTAACATTTCAACACTGCTCCAATTGTAGTCTGGAGGAGCGAGAATTGTATCACATTATAAAAAGTGCATCGTGTTTGTTATCTGGAAATAGAATAATATAACAGATCGTTCTAGAACAATGAATATGTCAGTACTCCCTGAAAGTCAGAAAGAAGAATGATTTTCAGGTGGTGTTGGGGAGTAATGCGATATTGCTTCAAATGAACCAGTGGCTATATATGTTGGATATTATATCCCATGGCATACCGTCACTTCTAGAATAAGCATTATGGACCGGATCCTCCATGACATCCAGTACACCACTACCGCAGGTACCTGTTCAGAAGTCTAAGAGACATTTGGTAAAATACAGAAATTTGTATCCAGACCCTTGTTCTCAGCCACCTCTACCTATTCTCCCTGATACATCCACACTCCCTCCAGTCCACTCAACTCTGCCAGTGACCATCGCCTTACATCCCACCGGACCACCACCTCCCACACATGCATCCAGGACTACACCCAAGCTGCCCCCTCCACTGGGACAACTTATCTCAACTCATAAGGCTATCCAACAGTCTCCTAGTCTCCTTTAAATGCTCCTTCAAAACCTCCTTCTTTATATTAGACTACCCCTCCCACAAATGATCCTTTTCACCCCTCCCTTTCCCCCACATGTACTGTCCTTTAGCTTGTAAGCTCTCACAAGCAGGGCCTTCCACCCTCCTGCTTTCTGCCTCAACCAGAGCGCATCTCCTTCCCCCTCTTATCTCCCATGTCATTATATGTACCCAACCCTATATGTTATTACTCTGTACCCCCATGCTAGGTGTGTGTTCAGGGCCGGCACGTCCATTACGCGACTTTCGAGTGGCCAGCCGGCACGGTGGCAGCATAAAAAAAATAGTAAAAAAAATTAGTAAAAAAACCCCAATAATTAAAATTTGGGCGGGTGGGCAGCAATATTTCCTCTACCCCGCTGCCCTACTCAATGGTTTTGAAGCCGCTCACGTCACTCTGGATAGGGGGCACGGGGCTAGGTCTCGTCTAGGGTGACCTAACACCGGCCCTCTGTGTGTTGTATGTAAGTTATTGTTTGTTATTTCTCTGTACCCCCATGCTATGCATGAATCGTATTCCCTTCTCTACTGCACTGCAGAAACTATGTGGTACCTTCTAAATAAAGGTTAATAATAATAATAATAATAATAATAATCATATAATACTAATTATCATATACTAATATTACTGGGTATGAAAAGTACTGGTCTAGTTCTATCAATGTGGCCAGACAATATGTGTAAATTATATACTGTTAAGAAAATTCAGAAAAAGACACATCCAAAGAAGGATATAGTGAACAGACTGACCAAACCAAAATACAAAAATCAGAGAATGTAGTCTGGTAACATTTACCCAAATTAACCTGTTCAAAGTGCACACTACAGCAGTAAACTGAATGATGTACTTTGGATCTTTATCTGCAAATAAACTGAAGTGGAAAAAGTCATTTCAGGTATTTTCAGAATGGGTGAAATAGACACAAAACCTTGTAAGTCAGACACTGGATAAGTCCAATCTGGCCTTGGTCATCGAACACTTGGCAGCAGCCATCTGGAGTTCCCTAGACATCCATGGCATCCCAATTACTGATTATGACCCCCCCCCC
>JABWIB010005549.1:0-19058 GCA_016617825.1 Platyplectrum ornatum
ATATATATATATATATATATATATATATATATATATATATATATATATATATAAAGGATGGAGGTAGCAGAGCACACATCTGGTAGCACGCCCTGCTAGATCACAGATCACATAACATTGAAACAAGGTATAATAGTATGTTAATGTAAACCATAAAACAACATCTCGTAGCAGGGAATGCTTCAAGTGAGTAACTTTTTTATATAGCATATGTAACAAAAAAAATTTGAACCAATAGGCAAAGGGGAGAGGAGGGAAAAACAAAAGGAGAAGGGGGGGACGGAGGAAACCAGCAACAACAGGCAGGTACCAGGAAAGTACTAAAATATCACGCAGGTGGCATGGAATCACAATTCCAGGTGGAGAAGCAGGAGGAGACCGCCCCTGTGTAGCAATATATTCCTCCCACTGGAACCACTGGACTATCAGAAAGGAGGGTGACGTAGAGTATGGGGTATCATGGGTTTCCATATGGCAATGGGAACGGATCCTAACAATCACCATGTCCAGGTGTTACAGCATTTTTATTTTCATTTAAGTATCAAATATTCTCTTTTGTCCATCAGTAAAAATAGCTTTTTATATAGGTAATAATATATATTTAATTCAGTGCATATGTGTTGTATGTTGTATATGTTGATATAGGACCCGGTCCAGAGTTTTAGACACAAGCAGTGTGCGCACACAGGGTCTGGTCAATCAAGAGGTAAGTGTTTTAGCTTACTGGTAGTCCTATTTTCAGACCTGGCAGTTGATAATATTGCCATACACATTGTCATTGGTAGTAAATAATTTAAATGTGATTTTTAATGCTTGGTATTACAGCTTTAAAACTCCATTCAAAGTTCAGAGGCATCGGCACATCAGTATCACTGTCTCACTGCACTGACAGCATAGCTGGAACAAAAGTTGCATCTTATATGTATAAAAGAAAAAATTGGGTTATGCTTAGTGCAAGAACTTTATGGACATTGCAAATTGCTAATGAAATATCGTCTTGTACAGATTTTCTATTAATTAACTGAAATAATTATATTTATAAATATTTATATAAAATAACCCACAGCACAAAGTGCAATACATAATTTGCATATATTGAAAGCTGACTTAGAAGAGATACTCAGCCCTCTGTCAAGTGTGATTCTGCAGGGCTCTGAATGTAATTAGCACATATTAAAACACATGTATAGTGAGGAAAATCAGAGATATGCTGAGAAATTCAGTAATATTTCATCTTTTGATCATTTGTCTACTCTTACACCCATATATTTATTTGTGTAAGCCAGGATGGAAGATTTATAGTTCTCTGAGATGTGGCTTGCGTGAATAAACAAGAGGTATTTTGAGAGGTCTTCCATAACGAAATAGAATCAGATGCCATTGTAGGGTGCAAGGAGTTTTATCGGCCATGCTTGCTCCATTAAAATTTAAATATGCAAAATAGGGTGCAAGAAATCTACCCAGCTCTTAAGCTTTGCGTTCCTCAGATGCCTATGCTATAGAAGGTGGGACAGAAAGCACATGCACATGAAAAAAAAGTTAATCATTTGCTTTTCTAAAGTGGGAATAGGCAGAGATGGGGCCCTGAATTTATTAATCAGGGAGATTGCAGTAAGATTGAAAAGTGGGGATGTTGCCCATAGCAACCAGATTCAAGCTCTCAGTTTCATTTTACATACTGGAGAATGTGAGTTTGAATCTGATTGGTTGCTATGGGCAACATCCCCACTTTCCGGTCTCCCAACTTAGTATATTTAGGCCTTGATGTCTAACGCAAACTACAAAAATACTGTCCATAAGAGCAGGAGTTTTCGAGGCGCATAGATGCAGTCATAGTTTGAAAAGATGGGATTCACAAGCCTACCCATTGTCATACATGCAGACATTTTAGCGTCTTTTGTCTTCTGTGTCTTGTTTAACAGTTTATTTCAACAAGGCACATGACCCTGTTTAGAAACCGTATTTAATACTAGATCAGTACACACAATTGTGCAAGCCATAAAAGAAAGAATGAAAAGGGGAAAGTAGTAATCCTCACAGAGTTGAAGTTGAAGCGAAAATATATAGAATTACTGAGTATAAAAATAACACAGAAGTCGTGTGTCGTTTGTTTTCCATATTTTTCTATTAATTTAAAGCAGGAAGCTGGGTTGTTTCTAAAGGCCTGTTATGTATCCTAATTGAAGAAGTGATTTAAAATTAAAACACTGCGATCTGCGATTGTCATAATTACATAAATAATATTTAAATAATAGGATTTTCTTAATCACGTCTGCACAGTGTGATTCATCCCTAACAGCCAACAGCTAGACGAAAACATAGGAAAAGAAACAATAAAGTGGAGGAAGCCTGAGCGTTAGGCCATGCACATTTATTGATAAAAACTGTCTTAATGTGCATTAAATATATTACTAAAATGCTTACAGCGTGTACAAAGTGTACAGACGAAAAAATAGAGGCTTTTATAGTATTCAGACAATGAGTTCAGACGTGAATTGCAATCACTTTACTCTCCTAATGCAGTTCTTGAAAAGCAAATAACTACCGCTCCAATGCATACAAGTGCCAGAATCCCATGAAGTCACTGACCTTCTGCTGTTAATGGTACTTGTGGCTTATAGAGAATGAATTTCAATAATAAAAAAAAAAAGCCTTAATAATATGGCCATTTGTATTTGTACATTGATTTAGACCTACCACAAAATAAATACTGAATTTAGAATCCCTGTTCAAAATAATTCATAAAAAATTATTGTATTGTATTGTATATATTAAAAGCTCTTTTCCATTGAACTAGTCCAAAAAGACGTGCCATTCCATTCAACTGTCTCTCAAAACATAGTCTTTTCATTTTGTATGAATAGTCATAAATTGGACAAACAAAGCAAGAATAGATTTTAAAATTAAGTAGTGTGTTTACTGCAAGCTCCTGTAATTGTGGGAAGAAATGATACCTCTTGATAGTACTTATTATATTACCCGGCAGTTAAAATGACAGTAGGGTACAATAAATACACCAGATAAATGATGTGTGTTCCAATGTTTCAGTTATATTGAAGAACTTTTATCAGGGAAATCAATGGGTATTTATTGCAAGACAGTGTATTGGACAACCTGCAACCTGTTGCTATATTTAAGAGTAAACAAATAAATACATAAATAAATAATAAAAAAATTATAAATGAAGAAAAAAAAGTATATATATATATATATATATATATATATATATATATATATATTTTTTTTTTTTTTTTTTTTTTTTGCTTTTTCTATGTCAACAATTAGTTGTTAAAGTGTGAAGGTTTATGAAACAGTATATTATCAATATACACTTAAAAGAACCTGCTAAAGTGATACATGCCTATGGAAATATAGAAATGCTTAGCAGTAGCCAAAGTTGCAAAGTTACAATTAAATATAGTAAAAATATAAAAGTTATATATGCATTGTATCCAGGCTATGTTAAAAAGATACTAATATAATTTGAGGGAATGCATCATGTGTCAGTCATTTCTAGCCTGTATTTTCACAATTATAACCTGTCAAGATATAATGGTATACTACTATAATCCTACAGTGTATAACGCAGAACTTAGTCTGCAGCTGGGATACTTATTACTGCTATCAAGCTAAGTGACAAAACCTTGGATTATAAATGAGTATGTCTAATTATACATTTTACCCCAAAGAAATGTTTGGATTTCTGATTCGAGCTATAACTTAATTTTGCTTGGGAGAAAGAGGAAGACCCTCCCATATCTATCATGATGCATACTTTAATATCATTATGTATAACATGGTTAGGCCTAAATTTACTAAACAGGGAGATTGTAAAGTGGGGATGTTGCCCATAGCAAGCTTACAATCTAAGGGAGATTGGGGATTGATACATAGGGGCAATTGCACATACACATAGACTAGGGACAATTTAGTCAGCTGCCAATTGTTTTTGGGATGTGGGAGGAAAGCCATGCAGACACAAACTCATGACCTGAGTGCTACCCAGTCAACCAACCATGCTGTCCCGTGTGATAAATGCTACTGAGGTAGACCGAGTTTTAGGGGCTGATCCAAAGTTGCACTTACACCTTTTTTTAGGTGCAAGTGTAGAGCTGAGCAAAACCATGTTGTAATGTGAGGAGTGCAAATGTATTTTCATTTTATTGCATGCAGAGAAAATCATCTGCTTTTGCACAAAAAAAATGGTATAATTTATAAATTGGAGATGAGCTTCACATGTAAACTATAATTCTATTTTCACAGTTTATACTTACATTTTTCAGTTAGAAACATAGATATTGTGGTCGTATTCTCAGCCATATGCATCCTTTTGGAACATAAACCCACCCAAGCGCGCATAAGAGCTCAAGATGTTGCCAGGTGGAATTCAATGTTCTGTGTGCTGATGTTTCACCCTCTGGGCCAGACCTGCTCCTAAATTACGGTAGGTGGGTGGGGGTTAAATGAAACAAATGTTACTGGGTTTAAGGATTTTTGGGAGGTCAGTGGCAGTGGCGGCCCTAGGCATAGGCCGTATAGGCGGCCGCCTATGGCCCCGCGGGGTCATGAGTCAGTTGGGGCCCCGCGCTATACAGCCTTTGCCCGCTGGAGCCCATTCTCAGGCCTGCCGGGGAGCTATGCTGATGCTTCCCGGGCAGGCAGCGGCATCGTTGTGTCAGTAAACATGCCAGCCTGACGTTGTATTAGCAGTGCACGCACGATGCTGAGGTGTACACATCGCAGATCACGGTGCTTCTCCCCGCGCCATAGAGCTTGTGTGGGCTTCCCTCCGCCTCCTGTCCCCACTGTAAGTTTAGCTGCCTATGTTCTGTTTATATATATATATATATATATATATGTGTGTGTGTGTGTGTGTGTGTGTGTGTGTGTGTGTATATATATATATATATAGTGTGTGTTTAAAAATGCCTGTTATGTTCCCTCTTGATGGGGCCCCCCATAAAGAAAAGAAAAAAAAATCCGCCTAGGGCCCTGCAAAATCTAGGGCCGCCCCTGGTCAGTGGTCATGACCTAAGGCAGTGCTCTAGCAGATAGAGCACTACCATCCCCAGCCTTTTCTGCATAAGAGAGGGGAGCGACGGGGGACTGCACTTCCCTTTCCCAAACGGCCTCTCTGCTGGACCTGATCCAGTATGACTAAACACGGCTGTGAATTGTTCTGTGGATAATCCTGAATTTCCTCTTCTTTCTATTTCTTTGGTCACATACATATTGATTGTCTATATCTGAGAAAAAATGTACAGCTGCACCTGGGCAAAACCATTTTGGAATACCAAGGTAAGCAAATGTAACAAAGGTGGTCATTTATAGATCAACTCTAAATTAGAGATAAGCAATGTTGACATTACAATAATCCTAACACCAACTCCAACCCTGAGTCTAAACCTAACCTAAACATTAAGCCTAAATTTATACCTACCCAAACCTCATTCAACAAAGTCTAACATGTGATAAATGACATCGGAGTAACTAACTTTGAATGTCAACCTTGGTTACCACATTAATATTCGGTTACTAATTCGGTTCCTTATTATATTGAATATTTTATTGTCTAAGAGCATCATAACTGCATATGTGATGTTGCTGAAACTCCCTTTTATATTATGCTATTATGTTATAATATGAGAGCTTGGTATTTAAAAATACCTGCTTTTTTGCTATAACATTAAACTGTCATTGATACAATTTATAGCTGTAGATGGCTAAGTGATTTAATACACTGAGATCCCTTGAACCCCGGCCTCAATCTGTTTTTCTGTATACCAGGAGGTTAGTGAATGTATTAATATGATATGCTAGCATAAAGTCTACTATGTGTTATGCATACAATCTGTATAATGAGGTAAAAGGAATGCATTTACCACTTATCATAATTACTGATATAATAAACATAAGTGCTGTATTTCGGGAATGAACTCATTTTTTTTATATCAAATGTCAGCCTTATGATTAACATTCTCATTTACTTTTATCTTTCTGTTTTATAGTTATACAACATCACTCCTATATTCAATGTATCCACTCATCATTTTTATTACAATTGTTATTGTGGTTTGGCTGTGTCTGTGTCTAACTATTCACTGTCTTAGGTCTATGTGTCTTGTCTATTGCTACGTTGTGTCCTAAATGAATTTCATTCATTTAAAATTTACAGAGCAAGCATGATATTTTAACCCCTTCCCCCTTGCTGTTAATGTAGCCCAATAATTCGGGTATCATCAGATGATTAAACATGGTTACAGTATAGAAAATCAAAGAAAATAACAGACAGGCTTGACAGGGGTAGAGAGGCAGAGGGCAATCTGAGAGAATTTCCAGAAGGTGACAGAAACAAAAAGTAGACGAATCGAGTAGATGGAGACAAGACGCCATGGCATGGTCATTTCTTTTATTTTTTTAGCAAGATGCTAAAGATTATCAGAATAAATGGGAACATAGCATTTAATAAATATATATTAATAATCCTACATTTGGGTCTAAATACATTCTCAGGGGCTGCGAAGTTTCAAGATTGGATCCCGAGCCACCCCTTGCACACAATGGAGTTACGATAGCTGACTCTTATCTTAATTTGTACATACCACCTCTATGTAACATGGAATTGCATGAACCCTCCCTTTATGTAGGATTATAATACCTCCCCACTCTCACTTATTGCTTATTCACATTAAGCAAGCTGTCCTCCCTGCCTCTCCAAAGGAAAGGCTCCCAGCACTGAAGTTTGGATACCTAGTAGCTAGATCCACAATATACATTATACATATACAATATACATATCAGATTGCAGACCTTCATTCAAACCTCTATGTACTAGGACATTAAGGACATTAGTGTAAGGACATTAAAAACGTATTATAAAATCAGAAAAATCATTGTCTTGTGTAGCTGCACTGAACTTGACAGTTTTGTGTTGGTATGTAATAGTTGTATGTCCACCCAGAGTTATTGTTGTATGTGTTTTTGGACCATGCCAGTATATCTGATTTGCGTGTCTGTCTGAATCTGGTCCATTGTTGTTTTCATTACTATGAATAATGCAGGTAGTATTAATGTCTCCCTTTACTCCTAAAGTCAATATTCCAATACCAAAAGTATTACAGTGAATGATGGTAGGCGAATCCAAAATGTAATGTTTTCTAACCACTAAGCGATATCCCTAGTGCTTTTTATTGCTATGGATTCCCAATGGTGCACATCAACTATCTGATATTCAGTGCTTACTTCACACCACTCTGCACTGATTCTCATAGCAATGGCACAATAGAATCAATAAATCATTCTGACAACCCGATGATTACCTGAAGGTGTCTTTCATATGTTTTGTCAGTGTTCTGGCACAATGTGTGTTGGCTTTACCCATTTATGTCGGATACAGACTAACATGCTTGTTTTTACACACAGGTGTGGAAAGTGATTTTATTTTACATATATACATATAATTGTATTACAATTACAATCTGGATTCTCCTGATTGAAACTTCTGTAATGGCTATAGAAAAGTGTAAAAAAAAAATAAAGCGCAATAAAGGAAGTTATGTTCAAGCTTGTGGCAGAAATATACATTAGCACAAGACAGGACAAGGTTAGCGGGCAAAGCACTGGTAGTATACTGCTTTATTTACATAATAGCCAATACCTGGTCACTGTTTTGTCACTATCGCCTAAATTGATAGTACACTGAAAAGAGATAAATACTTCAGTCAGCACTGAGTAAAATAGTATAAACATGGAAAGCAAAACTTTCTGGAATATAACTCCCAGAACTATAGGAAAGGAAATGTTAGCAGACATAAGGAAGCTTCAAAAAGTGAAAAGACGAGAGAACATATTAGCAAATTGTCACCAGAAGTTGTTGAAGACCCTGCTAGTCATTATTATGTACGCAGACACAGTGTAACTGGATACATTGCTAGCAAGATAATAGGAGAGAACAGTTTCTGTTTACTGTATACTTCTGAGTGCAGTCTGGTGACAGGATATCCAGAGAAAAGGAGATGAAAGAGGACCATCCAAAAGTCTGATCATGCATGAAAACACAAACTGCAGGGGTGGAACATTTTAAAAGATTTATCTGCTTCCAGAAGTCACAGGACTATATATATATATATATATATATATATATATATATATATATATATATATACATACACACACAAATGTTATAAATGACTTTATTAAATAAAGAAAACCTTGCATATGGAACTATTACTGCCTGATATATAAGTAATATTATAGTGCCACAATTTAGAACAGTTTATTTAAATAGTTATTGTATTATATAGGGCTAGGAGAAAGGGCATCGCCTTGTCCAAATAACCAGCTAGCTTTATTCCCTGGTGACAAGTTAAAAGCTTATGTTGCTTTCTGTATTTGCTTTACTTGCATGTAGAACAGTGCTGCATCAGTGGAGCCATCGCTGGTTTAATCAATGGAGACGTTGGAGATATTATCATTAGCGTGGCAAACTCTATTATAGCCATTGAGGTGTTGCAAGCATAATTAAAGTGGCAAAGAGCAGATATAATCCTAAATGCAATACTAGTTTCATTCATTGATGCAAGAAGAATGAGCTGCAATGCTTTATGATTTATGTAGTAATGATTGGATAATCAATATAGACAACATAAGTTATTATTAACTGGAACAAAGTACCCGTACTGATTATAAGTGCTTATATAATTAGCGGGCTGTTGTGTCAGTATAATAAAAAGGAACAATGGGTTATTACAGCAGGGAAATAATTGGGGCATACACACATATTTGGAAAGAAAGCAGTTATGTTGTTTATGCTGGAAATGAGTATAATTAGTGGGGCACTATAAAATATTTGAACCTAGTATCATAGGACCAGATGTAGTGCCCCACTGTTATTTCTGAAGGCAAATCCCAGCTGTGTCTGAACTCCTCTGCAGGCAAGAGAAGGCTACTCCCCTTGCACCAAGTTTGGTCCGATAAAGAGATCACCAAAGTATCCTGATTTTTACGTATACTTTACCAGCCCAAGCTGTACTAATAACATAGCTCCTCTCCCATAGAGCAGACGTGCTTCTGCTACCTGCATACCCCTCAACATATGGGAATTAAAAGTCTTGGGGGCATGTCCACAAAAGAGACGAGCCTTGCCATTTACAATACAGTAAGTGCAGTCAGTTAAAAACTGGTATTGTACTGGTAAATTGATACAGTTCTATATACCTGCTCTGTCCAGTCCCACCGTCAGACCAGGACAGGGCCTACATTTACTAAGCAGGGAGATTGCAGGGAGATTGAAAAGTGGGGATGTTGCCCATAGCAACCAATCAGATTTAAGTTCACATTCACCAGTATGTAAAATAAAACTGAGAGCTTGAATATCTCTGCAATGTCCCTGCTTAGTAAATTTAGTCCCAGGAGTTTCCACCCATTTACCAGAAGAGACGTTTTCTAATCCTAGTAATCAGGATATGGCTCATACATATAAATGTACAATAGAGCTCAAACACTGTAATATAGATTTGACATAAACCAATTTATTACATTACATTAGCCAAAAAAACTGTAACATAATAATAGTAATAAGTACTATTATTATTGTTATTATTAAGAATGATAGTGATGAACAGGCTGAATTTCTGACAGCATTAGAATGAATTTATTCTTCTCTACATTCATTCAGTGTGATAGAGTTATGGGAAAGGGAACAAAGAGATTATTTAATGCCACAATAAGCATTGAACAATGCGGACATGTCATGTTGCTGACATTTAATACTCCATTCTGGCCTATTTTCCTTTGAAATGCATCCAGAATGATAACAACTATTACATTTGTCATTTCTAATGGTTGGACACAAAGCAACAAAAAATGTAAAAGACCACGTGTAAAAGACACATTCCTTTTAAGAGAGCTGGCATGCTGAAACACACTTTGGGACCTAGTGAATATGGCATCTGAGGAGTCCCTTATACAGAGCCATAGGTCATCCTTTACCACCAGCATGAAAGCCCTTCATAACAGAAAAAATAGTTTATATATATATATATATATATATATATATATATATATATATATTGAGGTATCTCATCTACTTGAATAAAACAAGTGAGTTGAGGGATTTGTAAGAACAGTTAACAATCTGAAGTTGGTTTAACTAATTAAACAAACTTCAGACTGTTACATTGGATAATTACATTTTAATCTGTCACTATTATATCTAGCATACATGTTATGTCACATTAAATACCTTCTTAGAATTTCCAAAGTAATGTGGGGGCTCCTACAAGCAGCCAGTTGAAGGTGAAGTGTAATAAATACACATTAGTTCAATGGGCTAAACTGTTTCTCTTTGTCTGCATTAATTGTCTCCCAGTTATTCTTTATTCCATAGTGCATTATGTTTTGTAATGTTTCTTGTAAAATTTGATAGAATTACATTTACTTTTAAAATGATTTCAATTGCTAGTAACTTTCTTTTATGGTTTTTCCAACTGTGCTCCAGATATGCAGACATGCAGCATGCATAAGATCATATCGCACTTGCCCAGAACTGGGACATACAGAATGCTGGTAGTACAGACCTGCTTTCACAAAGTTAGCTTTGCATCCATGGTGCATGTGGTGTGGAGGGATGTCATACCTCCCAACATTTGCCAGGGAGAGAGCGGGACAGACATGCCTGTCCCATGCCTGACCAAACCCCGCCCCTGCTTAGACAAACTCTGCCCCAACTCCACACAGCCACTCCCCTACACACCCAAACCCCGCCCACTCGCACCAAAGCCTTGTTCTCTTTTCGGGCCACGATCACAGCAAACCGGAAAATAAACCCACTTTCCTGCCAGTTTGTCCCCGTAGCGGGACAAACTGGCAGGAGGGAGGGACAGTGGGACAGTCCCGCAAAAGTGGGACTGTCCTGCTAAAATCAGGACAGTTTGGGGGTATGGGATGTGGTTTGTTGGTGTGACAGTGCTTTTTCAACAGGGCTGTCGCTGACAAATGTACCTCGGCACAAGATCAGAGCCCCTGACAGCGGGAATTTCATGACTCCTGTCTCACTGACAGGTAAATATGTCAAATTCTCCACACACTCCTAATCTACCCTAACCCCAACCCTCCATTACTTGCTGCCTAATTGTAACATTCCCTTCCCTGCTACATAACCCTGACCCTCCTATCGCACTGCCTAAACCAGTGGGTTGGAGGGTCTGGGTTAGGCAGCAGGGATGGGAATCATTTTGAAATAGATACAGCTGACAATGTGCTTTCGACTGTATGTATGTCAAAAATGGGCCTTTCCCACTGGTGCTGTATCCCATTGTGAAGCCATAGTGGTAGGGAGTAATTTACATTTTACAGTTTGTTGTGTCCTCATTCTGCATTCACATATATTATATGTAATGTGATTCGTAGGTATTGCCATGTACACATTGACAAACTGATTATATCCTAGGTTTTTAAAGCTGGCATATTGCTATGCCACAGATCATCCCAACCCTGTTCTTACGGGGACACAGGTCGTCCCCATTCACATTGCGCCTGGGTCTTCCCTGGCAATAAGTGCCATGTATTCAAAACAGGAGCTTTAAGATTCACCTGCACTAATCTCCCCAATAAACTACTTTCCTTGAGACCCGTGTCAAAAAATCAGGGTCTCACCGTGGGAGAACTGGGAATAACTGTGCAAAAGTCCTGCATCCCATTACCAGGTCAATAGGCCCTGGTATTTGCAGAGAACCATTTCACACTGAGCCATGACTCATGTCGTCAGAGCATACCCCAGCAATATCTTGGGTTTTTGGGCCAGTGCCCACCATGCCTAACCCCGTACGCACACAGGGAAGTCATGAACCATGGATGGAAAACAGATCTATATGACCAGTGTTCCACCATGTAAATCAATGTTTTGTGTGTAAGCTGTGTGACCGTACAACTGATTACACACGCAGCGTATGTCTGGCCCATGTTTTCTTTAGATATAACAATGTTTTAATTTTCCATATGAATGAATTTACCATCATTATTAAAGCATGGTAAATAAACACACGGCTGGATTATGATTTGCGCGAGTGCAGTGGCCATTCATTCTTAGTCAATTTATTGTACAGACATAAAAAGTGTAAAGGAGGCCCTGTCTATCAGTAGACTTGTCTGTGTGGGAGGGAGAGGTTAAAGTTCAAAAGTGTAAAGATATGAATTACACTGCTCAGTCTGTGGACATCCTGTGGATTCTCTTTAGGAGCTGATCACGTACGTTACTATAATTCCTCATTTCTGGGACATTAGTTTTTTAATTAAAATAACAAATTTCATGAAAGTAGAAACAAAAATTTACATTGTTAAATCATTTGCTCTTAACTCTAATTTATTGTTTCTAATTGTCCTTATGTTTTCCAATGACTTGTATATTATGATTTAATGTTTAAAAATAACAGCACTCGCCATGTGAAGTGTGTGATTTTGTGAGGTGACTGCACTTTAGACTTTAGTGTCAAAAGATCAACATGATGTTAAGCTGTAATATAAATATTAGCTTACAGAGATGTCAGTATGCAAATAAACACCAAAATACTTCTCATTTTCCTGTCTACAGTAACAGCACAGAAGGTGAACTCGGATGATTTCAGTTGGTGTTTCACCCAATTAACATGCTTTTAATTTTGTTGGAGTTTTTTGTGACTGACACATCAACTTTATCAAAAGTATATTTTTGGTCAAACTGATTATTATATTTAGAACAAGATATAGCTTATAACATTATCAGCATGTTCACAGTAGCATATAAAAATGTAAAGTAGTATAAAATATATAAAAAGTCAAAGGGCCAGGTTTAGATCTTTAGGCACTCATCACTTAAGCTGGCCATACACTATGCAATAAATTGTTATCGACCAGCTTTAAGCTGGCCATATATTATAAGATAAATTGTCCAATCTGAAGATTAGATGAAAAATGAACCCATTTTTTAAAGGAATTGGAAACATCCATGCACTCTACAATAATTGTATGGGGGAAAATATGCAAATATGCAAATTAGTCATTTATGCTTCTAAAGTGGGTCTTAATGGCAGGTTTACCTAAAAAAAAGTTTACGTTTGTGTAGACCTAAAAATCAAAAAGTAGTTTGAAAACGGTATCAATATTGGATTGGAACGATTTATCTTATAGTGTATGTCCAGCTTAAGTCATGAGTGCCTAAAGATATGGATCTGGCCCAAAGTTAGTAATGAGAAAATATTAACTGTTTTGCAAATATTCATAAATGAACAATGACTGATGTCCTCTACCCACATCCTCCGACCTCACAAACCAAAATAAAAACTTGTATTGTGATTAGAAAGGGAATATAGGTTTATTTAAATTGAAGTGGGGAATTGGTTTAGACTATAAAGTAGTAGGTGTGTCGACTCCCAAAATATTTAAAAGAGAACCTTGGTTGTTGATAAAGGCATGTTCACCCCATTTCCTATCCCCTTCCTGTCCTGTACACCGAGTTCCAATCCTTTTTATTGCACACCTCTATAAGGTTGTACGTCTGATAACAGATATTCATAGCTCCCAACTGTAAATACCAGAATCCCGCACATGTGGTAACTATTAGGCAGCCTGGTTTTGCTTGTACACGAGAGAGGGCTGTGACAGGGGAGTACACTCTCTCCAGCATGTCCACACTGCTTTCACACAGACAGCTTGATCCCGTTCATAGTTATTTAGTGGCGGAAAAGAAAGCTATAGCAACCCCACAAGCTGGCAGGGCTTATTTTTGATGATGGATTTGGAAAAAAAAATGGTTACATTGGTTCTCCTGGACCGCTGAGAGGGGGCGCCACACGCTTTAACTTATTTATTTAAAACCCTTTGTGTTTGGTGTTAAGTTTTTGGATGAGCGGTCCCCAGGACACCTACTGCAGTTGTGTGACCACTACCACGCCCTGCCCGCCCCAACACTAACACTGACCGAAACCAGTGCAGGAGTTGCAGACAGGAGACCCATCCCGCCACTGCTACCCATGACCACCTCTCCTCCCAGACACAATAAACACACAAAGGTAATGCCAAATAACATTTATAAACTACTTTTACTCTAATGGTCCTAACGACTGACACAGGAAATTCTGGGTCTTCTGCTGGATGAAACTGGATGACATCACATCCTGATTTATGTGGGGGCTGTCCTAATGGGCCACAAAACGGATGAGGCTTAATGCTGCCAAATTGTATATTGATAATTAATATTATAAAGTAATAATGCTCAACAATGCTCCCTCAACCCTGGTGGATGCAACAGGTTGTCTGCTGTCTCCCCACTGGACTGGGGAAGGCCAGCTGGTGCAATACACGGTGGGTAGTGTGGCTTTCTAGGGAGGGCATGGGCATAGGCAACAGCCTCTTCCTCCGTTGTAGTCAGGGCAGGCAGCGCCCAGGAGGGTATGTCTGTGAACCAGTCCCATTGTGACTCATCACTTGGGTTGAGAGCCTCAGTCCAATCAGACAGCGCATCCTTCTCCTTCCGAGTCAGCTCCACTGGTAGTAGAATGCCCTCCATTGGTCCTGGAAGCACGGCCAAACGCACAATGCCAAATTGTGAGCATAACTGGAAACTGCAAGAATAGAACTTCCACCACACTTAGTCCTGCAGTACCCCCACTTTCATAGGGGAACTTCACAGACATCTTCCTCCAATCAGCAACTTTCTTCATCTCATGCACAGAACGTGATACACAGGGTGCTCACCTACTTACCTTACAAAAGACAGTCAACAGGATATAACTTATACAATGTTACTAATGACATACAAAACTAGACAGTAAACAGCTTAGGCAGCACATTAACCCTTACAGAGATAACTGGGGTATCACACAACCACCCCACAAGTTTAAGCAGAAAGGGGCTGAGATTTTTATCAAATGATGGGTAACATTGGATCCCATACAACATACCAGTGGGATGGAGTTGCATTGGTGTATGTTGGACAGAACTTTGACACAGTGGACCTTCCACTGGATATATTTAGATTATATCACATACTGATTTAGTGGGGACTGTCCCTATTTGCAGGACAATGAATGGCTTCATGGGGTTTCATGAGGTTCAATTGAATGAATTGATGAACCTCAGATGATACCTAATTTGTCTATACATTCTACATACATGTCTATACATGTGCTGCTGCACTAAATAAGTTAACCACTGTTGTCTTGGCAAACATGAAATCAATAGGAGCTGTAATGCAGCATCTTGGCATCAGCAAACCAGAATGCAGGAGAGCATTGTATATAATAAAATATTACCCAGCTGCAAGATATTATATTACAAAACAATAGGCAACTTACTATAAGGGGTAGTAAATAAAGTAAATAATTACTGGATTAATCATAAACGTAGCAATAGAGGTATACAGAATGACATGAGCAGATCAGTGTCTGGTCGATATACAGATCCTTAAGTCACTTTTTCAACATTCATATGTATAAAAAAAAAAAGAACCTTAATACTAACCCTATCTGCAGCCTAAACATACCAAAAACATTCCACAGTCTAACTCTTCCCTCAGTGCAGCCTACCCTAAGGGTTTAATATTTCCAAACATAAGAGCATGCTAAATGCCACACTAATCATATTTCTGATCCGTCCCTGGGTGTGAGGTCTTACAGTTGGATCCTGGGGTCGAAACTGTGCAAGCAAGGGAATCTGATATTTCATATATGTCTGGTCCTATGTTTTCTGGTCTTTCATAGATGGTGTGAAAAATAAATGGAATGGAGATAAGAAATGATTAATAATACATAGAAATGTCATGCTCTCATAAAGACCTCTTAAGGTTTAAGGTGTGTTTATGTTCCTGTCAAAACTAGACCTAAGGTCCTTATGTACATTGATCCAGATCCAGACTTGAAAGTAAGAGCGTAAAGTTACACCTAGGCAAGACCATGATGAATTACAGGGGGGGAAATTTCATCTGTTGCACACATTATTAGAGGAGAAAGATTATTTTTTTTAGCCCAAGTGTAATAAAGTACTCAGTATCTGCATGGGCGTAACTACCACTATAGCAGCCATAGCGGCAGCTATGGGGCCTGCAGCCCTAGGGGGCCCGGCGGCCCCATTCCCGGATTACTGACGCTCCCCAACAGACAGAGGTCCGGAGCTTCTGGGAACAGTATCACACATCCAGATTAACTATGTTTTTTATATATACTATTGCAGTTTGGACCCCATTTTATATATATACAGTTTTTTTGTATAAAGGGGGGCCCTGATGAAAGGTTTGTTATGGGGCCCAGCCTTTTGTAGTTACGCCCCTGCTCTTCTCTGTAGAAAGTCTCTTTACACACAGAAGTTTTGATTCCTGTTCTGAACAGGCAGCCCTGACACGTAGCACCCATGTTGTTGTATTCACATCAGTACCAATAGTTAGACATAACCGTGCACTGAGAATTGAGTTGTAAGAGATATCAGGGCTAATTAGGGTTACCACCTTTTTGTCTTAAGATTCCCGGACACAACCACCCACCACCCTACCCCCCTGGAAAAAACCTTGGAAATGACACTTATTTTTGCCATTACATTTTTTTTTTTTACTTTTTTGGGGATCAGTGTCCAGATTGGGGGTCAGAAGCAGGGGTGTAGCTAGGTGCCATGGTGTATTATAGGGAGTATAATACAGTCTGCTCCATGTGCTGTATTATAATGAGTGCAGGGGCGTAACTACCACTACAGCAGGCATAGCGGCTGCTATGGGGCCCGCAGCCCTAGGAGGCCCGGGTATCTATCCAATAAATAGGGAAGGTGGGCCCCGTTGAAAGGTTTGCTATGGGGCCCAGCCTTTTGTAGGTACGCCCCTGAGTATCTGTGTACAATGAGCAAAAGCAAGTTCTCCCTGCATGCAAAAAATAACATTAATTCTACTTCCCCCAGCAGCATAACATGGTTTCGCCCAGGTGTAACTTTAAGCATTTAGATCTAGTCCATTAGGTGCTACTATTCTGGGAAACACATTGCAGAGGACTTATGTTAAGGTGTGAAAACATGGATGACAATGGCGTTTCCTGTGTAGCAGCATAAAAAATAATGCTTAATAAATATGAGGGGGCCCCAGGAAGTTGCTATACCGGGGCCCAAAATTTCTCTTGGTTAAAGAACCTCTGTGACCCGGATTGTGTTATGGTTTTTTTGCAGCAGTACACACAAAATATTATCTAGACACTCTAATTGTGGAACACAGCAACAGCTAAAACTATTTTAGTCCATGTCTAATATAATAAACAGAATAAAGTCCAACTCTATTTATTTTTTGTCTAACAAAGCAGATGATGCAAAGAGGTATTGCTAAATTAACATCATCCTGCCAATGTTTATTAGCTTGATAACCAAAGATTATTCTGTCTGTGCAGTCAGATTGGAAATGATTTGATCTTGCCAGCAGGGCATGCACATGCTTTCAGACAAAGCAGCCTGAATGCAGTTCCACCAAGCCTGTCTACAGTCTTGTATCAGTACTGTTAGGATTCCACGGGGATGGGGGTTCCACTTGCAGATGTGAGGGGGATTAGTATTACAGCTAGTATTGCTGGGATTCAGGCAGCAGATCAATCCCTGCTTCAGATCTGTCTTTTTTTAAATGCAAAGGTATTGAAAATGTTAAGATAGGGGCCTAAATTTACTAAGCAGGGAAAAGTGGGGATGTTGCCCATAGCAACCAATTAGATTCAAGCTCTCAGGTTAATTTTACATACTGGAGAATGTGAGCTCGAATCTAACCCCCATATTTCCAATCTTTCCAATTTAGTCTCAGAGGTTTTTCTCCAAGAAGTCTTACCTTAGGTCAAATATATGTCTACATCATGCTTAGGATATTCTATGAGAAGGGAGAAAGGTGGAGCATAAGGTGTCGCACAGGCAGCACTCTCTGCATACCTCCCAGCATTGGTCCAGGGGAAATCGGGACACAAAAGTCCAAGACCCGCCCCTTTTTGGCACTGCGATAGCGATCTGGGTGAATATTTTTCTTACTGTTAAGAAAAAAACATCTTCATGTCCAGCAGTCAAAGCAGAACACTTGGGATGTATGAATCTGTGTAACTGAAAGTTCTACAGACTTGTCAGAAATCTGCGGACTGGCTCACCGATTAGTCTATATTCAGTCATACTGACATACAAGGCGCCCCCAGCAATCCTGTGGGCAGCACAATCTCCCTGCTTAGTAAATTTAGGCCAGGGTCTTGCTAGTGAAAGACCGTGACTGTGGTTGGTCAGTGAATGACAGCGGTTTGCCAAGAGCATGTGAGGATGCATCAACACAATTTTTATTGTTTTATTTATTTATTTTGAGTGTTTGGTCTGCAGATTTTCTTTTTTACTTGACACTGACACATGTAACCTCCTAACTAGCACCATATTGTGCATCAGAGAAATCACTTATTACAGCACTGCACATAGAGTACAATAGAAAAGAATATTAGTTACAGTTTAAGGTACAAGGCATTAGGAATGAATGTCATTTGAGTGGAATTATTTGACCATCGGCACATGAAAATCCTCACTTTTCTTTGTGTAGTCATTTAGTATATGTTCTCTGTTATGCGAGACAAACGGAAGAAGCTGGAGACATAAAACTGATGAATCATTTACGGATAGATGAAACTGTTTAAATTAGCAATTGTGTAGTAAATGGGCTGCGACTTACTGTAATTAATACAACTAGCCATCCTTTACGTCCTGTTTGCCTTTCTTTTTTTCAGGAAAATGTAGACGATTAGGTTCGCAAATATCACTGAATGATACAAAGCAATTGGTCCAAAGAACTTTTTTGATGTTTTTATCCATAGGTGTCACATCCAGGTGACATAAACTGATGTGCTTCAGAAACTGATTATTTTCAGTCCAGCTTAGAGAAGAACTCTGGATCAGCACAGAGCACTTTACATCTAAACCTGGCCATACACTATAAGATAAATTGTTCCAATCGTAAGATTTTTCAATAGTGGTTAAAACCATGTTGAATTGCAGGGGGAGGTAAAATGAATGTCAGTGTTTACATTCAGGGAGAATACTTTATTGTT
>JABWIB010005549.1:21072-35868 GCA_016617825.1 Platyplectrum ornatum
GGGCGGGGTTTGGGCGGACCGGGGCGGGGTTTGGGCGGTCTGGAGGCGGGGTTTGGGCGGAGCGGAGGCGGGGTTTGGGCTGACCGGGGGCGGGGCTAATGTGTCCCGACCTCCGGCAGCTAGAAGTTGGGAGCAGACTTTTTTGTCTCATTATGATACAGCAGGGGGAGCAGACTATGGTGTCTCATTATTGTACAGCAGGGGGAGCAAACTGTGGGGGGATTATTATACAGAAGGGGGAGCAGACTGTGGTGTCTCATTATTATATAGCAGTGGAAGCAGACTTTGGTGTCTCATTATAATACAGCAGGTGGGGCAGACTGTGGTGTCTCATTATTATACAGCAGGGGGAGCAGACTTTATTGTCTCATTATGATACAGCAGGGGGAGCAGACTGTGGTGTCTCATTATTGTACAGCAGGGTGAGCAAACTGTGGGGGGATTATTATACAGAAGGGGGAGCAGACTGTGGTGTCTCATTATTATATAGCAGTGGAAGCAGACTGCGGTGTCTCATTATAATACAGCAGGGGAGCAGACTGTGGAGCCTCATTATCATACAGCAGGGGGAGCAGACAGTGGTGTCTCATTATAATACAGCAGGGGAGCAGACTGGTGTGTCATTATTATACAGCAGGGGGAGCAGACTGTGGTGTCTAATTATTATACAGCGGGGAAGCAGACTGTGGTATCTCATTATACAGCAGGGGAAGCAGACTGTGTTGTCTCCTAGTGAAGGCTAGATTTAAGTGATTTTAAGTACAAGACATTTATTTTTTTAAAGTGTATCATTATAAACTATTAAACAGGTGTATCAGACTTTGGTGTCTTATTATACTACAAGAAAAGCACACTGTGTGTCTCATTAATATAATAGAGGGGGGAACAGACCGCACTGTTTTAGTAGTGGGAGCGGACTGTTGATAGAGAAGGCTAGAACCAAGTGACTTTAAGTACATGACATCTTTTTTAAACATGAATAATTACAAAATTCTAAACTGCAGGTGGAGTAGACATTGGTGTCTTATTATACTACAGGAGGAGCACACGGTATAACTGGCCATACACTATAAGATAAATTTTGTCCAATAGAAAGATATTTAAGAGTGGGCCAAACCATATTGAATTGCAGTGGGGGCAAAGAGAGATGAGATATGATGTTTCCTAGCCCAAGTGTAATAACAGTGTAACAGTAACACTGGTCAGTATCTGTGTGCAAAATGCAAAAATAGAGTATTCTCGTATTCTCCCTGAAAACACTGACATTTTACCCTGCAAACACTGACATTTTACCTCCCCTGCAATTCAACATGTCATTTCTAAGGTTTTTTCAGGGGGGTGGAGAGGTGGGGGTTTGTGCCTGGGATATTTAGACGAAAAGGTGGTAACCCTAATATATATATATATATATATATATATATATTTATATATATTTACAGTGGCTGCAATCAGTGGAAGTCTATATTCTCCTGGGTAGGTAATATGATAAAAGCATTAAACTTAGCAAATGAGGAAAGGTTAGCATGGTTAGTAGGTTCTCCATTACAGGCCCTTCTGTCATGATGCTGTAAATTAGAGGCTCTCATGAGACACACTTTATCCGTGATACAACAGATAAGCACAGTTTACGGAGGCACCATCCATACTACTTTAACTCTTAAAGTCACCACAAACACAACATTTTCAGAATCACATCATGGATAATGAAACAGCTCTATGTTTTAAAATGAAATAAATAATAAGAAAGATCTGCATAATTTATAGCTAGAAAATGGCATGATTCACAGACAATAAGGACTTAAGTGTTGGAACTTTTTTTATTTATTTAAACATTTTGAATACTTCTGAATTATTAAGTATGTGTACATGGTGTTGTGGTTTGGCAATAATTGCTACCACTATGTATCTCATGATATGAAAACAGAGGAAAGATACAGTGAAAAGCATGAAAAAATGGATAGGAAGCATGTCTTGGAGAAGATTACTTGAAATTCAATTTCCTGTGGTGAGAGCAGGGCTTATGTCCTTAATAAAATTGTACTTGTAATTTCTTTTTCATCTTTTTTTTTTTCAATGAAGCTTCAGTGTTCAAACAACAGGACCTGAGGCAGCTTAAAAGCAGAAAAACAACCTGCGTTACCCATATATATATATATATATATATATATATATATATATATATATATATATTACACTTGATATTTGATGGATCCATTCTGGCTAGTAAGTGCACAAAGGTTGCACATGTAACACATGGCCATCTGTTGTTTTTAACATGCAAACTAAGCCTGTATTGTATTCCACTAATAAGGATACATTGCTTGTTACTTTATTAGTTTGTTTCTTTGTACAAAAAAAAGCCCCAAATTAACGTCCTTTCACTTAATCACCAGCAGGAAAGTATTTACTTCTTCCTGAATACTTTTATATTCTATGCTTTCTTTTGTAACACAACAGTAGAAACATCAGGTATAAAAGGAAGAAAGCCCAAGAGTACTTTTTTCATAACATTTCATTTTGCATTAAGAGAAGAGCAATGAAACCATACTACACTCCAAGAATACTAAGCTATCAAACTCATAGCTCAACCTGCCCAAATAGGACAACAATCAGACAACAGAAAACAAGGTCATAAATTTAACAAGAAAATCCCGAACTAGGGCCAAGATTTACCAAAAGGTGCTTTCAACAGCATTTTAAAAATATGTCTCATTAAACAACCACTGGTATCCCCCTTCCCCCCCACCACCACACACACAAACATAAGATGTGCGGAAGTTGGATTTTATCAAGCGACAGACTAAAGGTGGCCATTCACTAGAAAGTTTATCGTTTTGGTAAGATTTTTGTGAAAAATTTAACAATTTTTCCCTTGAAGACAGGTAAATAATCACAGGCACACCTAGTCCACTCACTATGCAATTATTGTTAATGGGTGTGACAACAGTAGGGTAAACAAACGATTTATTTTGTTTTTTATCTTTCGTAGAAAAAATGTTTTTTTCCACTCACTATGCAATAATCATTTTTTATTTGATTAAACACATTCAAAGTTCAGAATAAAACAAGTTAAATATTGTTAACAATTATATGAAATGGCCAATCACATTGCAATATCACCAACAATTATTGCAAATCTTTTGTCCGGACAAAAGATCAAATTATCTTTTGCAATCCCCCCCCCCCAATTATTGGAGGATTTAGAAAAAAAATCTGCGACACTCACTATTGCGAAATTGGAACAATAATTGTTCTAGTGAATGGCCAGCTTTAGTTACATATGCTAAGAGATCTGTTGCATGGGGTGGACTCCCTTCCCGCTCCCACACACCTAAAGCATGCAAGGTGGGTGAGGTGTAAAATTTTGGGGTTTTGAAGTTTCATGCTGATCAGCAGTCACACAGGCTGCTGATCCAATGGAACACGTCAGGTACGGTTATAGCAGAGTATGTGCTGCTAACCACACATGAGAGAGGGGAGTGACAGAGGAGTTCACTACCAGTCCGAGAGTCTGGATTTGGTCCTTAGTGTTCAATAATGTTTTTGATTGAGTTACTACATTTTAAAATACTCTACAGTACAATTTTTACTTATGCTTACATTTCATCTGTTAAACACATAAATGACTGGATCCAGACATACGTACTATTGAATTTAGAAGCATAAAGTTACGAGTGGACAAAACCATATTAAATTGCAGGGGAGTTAAAATGAATGTTAGTGTTTGCATGCAGGGAGAATACTTTATTTTTGCATTTTGCACACAGATACTGACCAGTGTTACTGTTACACTGTTATTCAGGACTTGACTCGGACTAAAAATCAGCCCTGGCATTTAATGCACACATGCCCACCTAGAGCTATCCACAAATCTGCTGATAGTAATCCTCTTTATTTTCTAGTCGGCAGTGGTAGTAGCGGCCCATCACTCCAGTGGCCCATCTGGCATTTGCCAGAAGTGTCAGATGGCCAGTCCGGTCCTGCTGTTATTACACTTGTGCTGGAAACATCATCTCTCACCTGTAATACTGATTGTAACTAATTTAATTTAACCCCCTTGCAATTCAACATGGTTTTGTCCACTCATAACTTTACGCTTGTAAGGTCAATAGTCTGGATCAAGTACACAGACCGCAAGAATAAATTAAAAGGATTATAAATTATTTCCAAAATAAATAATAAAGCTAGTACCCATAGCTTATCATACAAAATGTAAATTAAAGTTAAATAAGCTGTATGAAACAAAAATTAGCAGAGATTTACTAAAGGTAAGTAAGTGCCAGTCTGACACAATCGTTTGGTTTCCAAAGAACAAAATGATTTACTGTGCAAACCAACGAGCAGATAGCCACTACATGCGATCATAGTTGGGTTAACATGCAATCACTAAATAAACCTTATAATAACCAAATAGTACAGATTTTTTTTTTATTTATCTTTAACAGAATAAATAGGCTTAAACGTGGCATTCAATTTCACATTGTGGAGTATAAAGAGGCAGATATTTACAATCGTAGGACATCTCATACGTTTGAGAAACCTTGAGACACAGCAAGGTCTGTTTATTCATCGCATATTATGATCAGACATATGGCAGCAAATAGGTCTTTGTAAAAAGCGGCTGGCTTCAATGTTAAAATATGAAAATCTTAGTTTTCAAGCAATGCCATTAAAATATTTTGAATGTGACATTCTCTGCAGCCTGTAGAGTAATTCACTGCTAATACATGTAAACACTCAATTTCATTTTAGAAAATGACAGATACGTCATACTCAAATGCATATTCAAAAACTTCCAAAAATAACACTATTTATGACCAAGCAATTCAATTGTAGGTAATGGTGCCAGCTGGAGCAAATGGCCTAAAGAGATCAATATAATATGTGCTGTAAAAAAGCACGAGGGACTTAAATGGCCAAATTGGTTGAAATGGCTCCCTTAAATTGGTCTAAAACATTTTCAGACAGATGGGATACTCCCCCCCAACACAATAAGGGAAAAATATACCAGCTGGACCCATATACGAGATTAAATGACAAAAAAAAAAATAAGCTAAGTACTGAATAAAATATTAGGTGCTATGTTAATAGTAAACTATATTAAATCATGTTTCTAATTATGCTTTTAGATTACAATTAACAGTATAAAATCGTTTTCTTAATGTTATCATTTGTATAGTTGATATGTTAAAAATCCCTTTAGCAATAAATGTCTACAGCAGTGGCGAGAAGCAATGCATGCTGGGAATACAGAGATGTCTGGATACTGCAGATGGAGCGCAGGTATAGCATTAGCCCACTGTATTGTGTTGCATATGACACCTATATGAAAGCTATGCAGGGAACGGTGTGCTGCAGAAGAAATGCAGGTAACTTCTTGATAGCAGTGTAAGATGAAGAAGGCAGGTATATCCATTGATGCGGAAATAACTCGTTACTGCTCAAGATTGTAGTCCCAGAAAACAGGATAAAGGAAAGTGCCATGGCAGCAGGTACACAGGGCCGGATTAAGAATCAAATGGGCCTGGGGCTGAAAATGATGAAAGGCCCATTGGAGTGTCCAGTGATGCACAAGTGTGACCACTGTTGTGTGTGGTGGGCCACTTAATCACACTGTACTTTGTTTCATCAAACTATGCCCTCCTTCATCACACTGATATCACTAGCTGCAGCATTATGGGCCTTTTCGGGAATGGAGACCTGGGGCTGTAGTCCCATTAGCCCCATTGTTAATCTGGCCCTGCAGGTACAGCATTCATTCACTCACTAGAAGCAGAGATAAAGTAGTCTGATAGGCATTCACTCTAACCAGGCCTATAATATTGGAACCAGTAGATCCACCACAAAAATATCATCACTACCTTGCTTGCCTTTCCCATAACACATAGCAGAAGGTATAAAATATGCTGTAAATCCAATTTGTGGGTATTGCGGACTTGGGGTGGCAACGCCCTATATATATTTTTCCAGTTATAGACAGAACTCTATGAATCCAGGAGCTATACCTTAAACTACTGTACACCGATCAACCGAATAGGTTCATATCAGATGAACAGAATTATATAAATCATTTCTCAAGGTCTTTGTACTGCATGCAAATTGTTCATTGTCATGATCTGCATGATTTTTATAACCTGTTTATTGTGTAAAGAGTATATAGTGGAGTAAGCAAGAGTGGAGTCACAACTGCATTGGAAGGTGCCTTGAAATAATCATGCGTTAAAATCTATTTATATACATTTTACATTTAAATATTATTTGGCTACCATTAACAAGGGAAGGCTGCCTGAATAAAAAGCTGCAACCACCAGCAAGTATATCAGGCTAGCCAGGAAACTCACTGCTTTCTCTGTTACATGACCCGTACGGGGAGTCTAGCAACCAAAAAAACCCTATAAGCCCTGGGGCTCTGTTCTCTTTTAAGATGGCTTTAGCCTGGGCTACTCTATTGTTGCAGCTCTTAAGGTGTGTGCATTTCAAAATAATACATAAAATGTGCCGTTCTTAATGCTCAAATATAAAGAGTACAGTATGAATTGGAATTACATCTAAATGACTTTTAGAGATGGCTAATGGGTAAACACAAAACAATTAGATACAAATGTGCATGTAGAAGCTGGAAGAAAACATTTATTACACATACCGGTTAGGGAAAAATGAGGTTGGTTCAAATTAAGGACACAGATACAGTGCCTTTGTAATGCATTCACCCGTATAGCTGAAGGAGTTACACAGTAGAGGCTGGTCTATCTGCACATGGGGCCACAGTACATTCTATAGAACGGGGCACATTTTGAGTTTGCCAAAAGCATGTTGACAGATGAGAGTAAAATAAAATTTTAGGAGATGGCTATGTCTCCTAAAGAACATTATCCCCACAGTGAAACATAGTGGAGACAGCATCATGATGTGGGGATATATTGCTGCAGCAGGGACTGGGAAACTGTTGAGTCGAGAGAAAGACGGATGATGCTAAACACAGGGATAACCTTTAGCAAAACCTGTTTTGCGAAGCATACTGCTAAAGCAACATTAGTGGTTTAAGGGGAACATTAAAATGTCTTGACCTAATCAAAGCACAGGGCCTAAATTTGCTAAACTGCGGGATTAAACAAGTGGAAATGTTGCCAAAATAAAGCAATTAAATTCGAGTTCACATTCTTCAGTCTGTAAAATAAAACAGAGATTGGATCTGATTGGTTGCTGTGGGCAACAACCCCACTCCAATACTGCAGATTAGTACATTTAGGCCCAGATCTCAATGCAATTGAGAATCTGTGGTCAGACTTGTAGATTGTTATTCAGAAGCGAAAACCATTCAACATAAAGGAGCAGGAGGAATTTTGCCTTGAGGTATGGGCAAAACTCCCAGTGGCAAGATTTGGCAAGCTCATAGAGATGTATCCAAATCAACTTGCAAAAGGTGGCTCTACATAGCAATGACTTAAGGGGGTGAATAGTTATTTGTTGTATGCTTCACAATAAGAAAAAACCTTCAAACAATCCATTTTAATTCCATGTTTGGAAGGCTACAAGACATGAAAATGCAAAGGGGGTGAATATTTTAGCAAGACATTGTGGGGTATATTTAATAAGTGGTGAGATTGCATAGAGATTGAAAAGTGGGGATGTTGCCCATAGCAACCAAACAGATTCAAGTTCACATTCTCCAGTGTGCAAAATGAAACTGAGAGCTTGGATCTGATTGATTGCTATGGGCAACATCCCCACTTTCCAATCTCACGGCAATCTCACCACTTAGTAAATATACCCCTGCAGGTCCATGTTTTAAAACCTTCCCATCTTATTTTGCACTTCTACTGACATGTACTGTATAAATATATTATTACTTACCTTCACCTCCACTCTCCAATACAAGTTCAGAGCATTATCTTATCACTGACTTCTGTGTTTAATCTTCTTTTAGTTTTGAGCAAAGCAGAGCATGCACAGAATATCAGAATACTGAAAACAATGCCAGAACAGTCATCTAAGAAAACCATTGAGGACAGGGAAAATTCTATCAATAGAATTGCATTTTCCCTGCAATAACGCCTTGTACCTTTCTTCACTGTAATGTATATTGGAAATGGTGTGTTCTATTTTTGGACACTTCGGTGACAATGCGAATGCACTGAACATAATATCAAGATATTCTAAGACCCATGTGTTTAGGTTGGTTTTTTTATTTCTAAAAACAGCTAAATATTAGCCCTTGCATGTGCCACTTATATACACCCAAATACACCCTTCTCAGATGTCTGGATCAGGTTCATCACTAGCACTAGTTAAGAGAAGGGGAAGGTTACGGCACGGCTACTGGTGGGGCCGTATATGCATAGGCAGTATAGGTCACTTACTGAGGGCGGGACGTAACCACAAGGGACGCCACTATGACTGGGAGCATGGTGATCAAAGTGATCGCCCAGTTCCCTATGCAGCGGCTGATCCGCGGTTATCCATAAACAAGCTCTCAAGCTCTTCTCCAACACACTGTCAGAAAAGAATGAGTCTTGCTATGACCCATCACAGGTTGCAGAGAGACACAGATCGTCTCCAGTAGCCTGTGACGACTCATTAATACATAGGAGGGAGATAGGAGGGATAAGAGTGACTTCTCTTCTGCTGTCTGTCGGCTTTGGGACTGCTTTTTCTCCAAAGCTGTAAGGCTTGTTATCATGTCTAAAATCTATAAACATATATAAAATGACTGGTGTTTGCCATAAACTTGCATACTTTCAGGTCTATATTGGGTCCAGTACCGTACCGTACATATGAACAATGTTTCTCCATCTCTTCCCACGCATGAAATGAGTGAAAACAGCTCACACGTGTGTCATTACACTCAGACCCTTGCTTTAAGAGCAAGTACAAATATATTTAATTCCTCTATAAACTAAGGAAATAATATACTTGCAGAAAACTATGTTATATTAGGATGAGTATATAGTAGGAAACTCCGAGGAAACACATTGAAGAGAAATTTCCTTTTCTCATTTAATTTCTGAAATGTAATGCAAGATTTCATAAAAATCTAAAGGTAGATGTTACGTCTCTACGTCGCTCACCATGTTTTCTTCTGTATATGGTTCTGCCAGGGAATAAAGCTGAACTGTTGTATAAGAATATGCTATCAATTTTGTAAAAAAAAAAAAATAAATGTAAAAAGCAATTATCATCTGCAGAGCAATTAATGTACTTTTCAGTTTCACTGGAATTGAATTTTAAATGAACCCTCCCCCACGTGAACGTGAGACCAGTCCTTCCAGTTTCCAGAGAGTAACCGACACTTGGCATTGTAATGTAAACGTCTTATTTACCATATAAACAGAGTAATGGGAATGGTGTAAACGCAGCAAGTAAAGCTTTATATCTACTGCAAAACTGTAAAATGTCTTGTTCAGCTTTATTGGGGTTTTTTTGTTTTTTCTTTTCTTTAAGAAAAGCCTTTAACAAAAAAATAACAAGAACTAAAGAAAAAGAGAGAGTTACAATCAAGTTATATGTGGCCTCCTGTTGCTTGAAAGCATTGCCGTGCATTTACAGGAGCATTGCCAAGGCAAATCTCTATTCAGAATACAACTGTCTTGGCCACAGCTACAAACAATAGAGCTGATGATACATCACAATAGAGCTCTGTTATTACCTATTAATGCAACAATCAGTTCAGGCGTTGGCTTTTCAGTTGCCCTGAAATGTCTGGCTCCTTGTATAGGTGTGTTGTTATTCTTTTTTTTTCCAGTAGCCAACTGTTCAGAGGGTAATTGAATTCCTCCTGGTACTTAACCCACTAGCTACTTAAGAGCCTGCAGTCCTTTGTAAATGACTTTTCTGCCAGGAGCCAAAAGCTGTGTGCATTATCACATAAACACAATTATTTTTCATTTCATAGTAAAAGACTCAGTAGCACTATAACAATTGTGGCAACTAGATACAGTATTATGCCATTCCAATCTGTGTCCCGTCAGTGAACATATTTTTTTTGGTGATATCTTATACCTCTTTTCCACCAAGAACCCAGGTTCAGACTTGGGTTTGTACCCTGCATTTTTCCCAGGTCAAAAAATAGACACCTTTTCCGCTGCAAGGTGAACCTGGGTTAACACCATTTCCACTGAATGGAGAAAAGTATTGTTACCTACTATGTTTTAAAGGGAAACCCCTTTTCCACTGCAGGTCACTTTACCCGGGTTTAATTTCTTGGGACCCTTTTCCACCAAACTAAACCTGGGTCTATGTGCATAAATCCGGGTTTATTTGTCAGTGGGTATTACAAGATATTCCCAGTCCAGCTAAATGGTGTAACGTACAACTATATTATTCCCAAACGTTGCTTGTATTCACTTTAATTATTTAATTAACAGCCAATGCCACATATTTACTGCTTAATAGTTGTGTGTGCTTCCAGTACAGTTTTGGATCCTCAGGATCCAGACTTCTACGCTGTATGTCTTTCTGAAAGTGGGGCAGAATGAGAACAGTGCTTATGCTAATGGGTAAAGGAGATGGATGCTAAAAGTACAGTGAGGGGGTACTATTAACCATGGTGGGATATGTCTGTGTGAACGAATATGGATCTGGCACTGGATTCCCATAACCGCTGCAAGCTCTAAGCATAGCAACATTGTAAATCTAAAGGTGACAATCCACAAGACCGATATCGTTCGCGTGGTAAAATGGCAGCCACGGTAGCTAAGACGTAAGCGTAGCTTCATTTATTTTATTTTTATAATTTTACAGGTTTTTTTTTCTTTAGGTGAACAAACAATGTTGTTGATCAATTAGAAATTCGACTGATCAACAATATCTTTTGTTTACGTTTTATCACCATTTTTTTCATTAGTTTTTTTAAGAGGCCATCCACGGCAACAATTTTTTACCCAAAATCCACAATTATTGTGGATTTGGGCTAAAAATCGTCGCACGGATGGCCACATTAAATCTGGTCTTTTAACGGCAACAAATCAAAAATGTTAGAAAAAAAAAAACTACCTAGCACCTTAAAACATGAAAAATGCAGCTTGCAAACAGAAGGTCACTAAGCAGGTCACAGAGACCCAAACTAAGGAGATCCTACTTATGCACAATATTGGGACAATTTTTCTTTTTAGGTATATTAAAGCAAGGTGCATATGTTAACAAGTCCTAAGATTAAAACGTGAGAGTCTTGTCACAGTGACAGGACTATGGCAGATCAATGAAACCATTATTATTCAATATACACACAAGAGCAAAAAGATGACAGCTAAATTGCTAGAATAATCACTCAATATAATAATTAATATAGCGGATGTTATTACAAGTCCTCTGACCGACAAGTAGGTCTTAACAGCTAAATGTGGACTAACCAGCGAAGCCAAATAGGATACATTCTAGGAGCTTTTAAGGGATGCTGGTAAAACCATTAGGGGTAATTGCAGAATACCAGAAAACAGCATATGTTGCACTTCTGTATAAACGTGGCAGCAGGGAAGAAGCTGAGGAACAAATCATACAATAAATCCAGCAATTTACCAGGTCCTAAACAGCATTGATTCATAAATTATATCAACCAGATCGTATTAACCTTTGTGTGGCTTGTTAATAATCTGAAACAGTATAAATGATATATCCACTCACAGTCCTACTCCCTTAGGTTATAAGCATATTAGGCACTATTCGATGATTGACAATATTAGGCACTATTCGATCACAACATTACACAATTGTTGGGTCATCGTGCTCAATAGAAAATGTATATGACCTGTGGATTTATTTTGCTTTAGAGCGTGGCTCTGAAGTTCCTTTGAGAAGCAGCAAAATGTATGAAGAGAACCGGAAGGTTCATATAATAATCAGAGTATTGCACAATAGATACACTTTTGCCATTTTTATATTAGACATATATGAGAATACAACGTTTTTTTTTATAATTAAAGCATCAAAAAGTCCAATATAATATTGTTGGGCCACTATGTTACTAATCATACAGAAAGTAATTTGGTCTGTGGCTATATATATATGATTTATAAGAGGTGGGATGGACCTGTTTGCAGCACAGGCACTATCACATAACCATAATATGACCAGTACCATTCTTATCTTTACTACTCCGTTTTGTTTATACTATATCAACCACTCACAACTGAATGTATAGTTAGGTATAAATTCCCCCAGGACTGCAAATGAAACAATACTACAATGTATGCATGAACAAAAATGTATTTTTACAATGTGTATGATAGATAAGATAACACACAGTAAAGAGATAGTGGGAGAATTGTGCGCTCCGTTGTAATGAAAGAAGTGATCATGACCCTAAATAAATAATATAGCCGTTCCTTATATGTCAAGCAGTAAAAACGTAGATGTGGCACTCAGATAAAGTCAAGGCATTTTCACACGTTCCAGCTCACAAGCATACATTGTCCCAACAAACACACCTGCCGAAAATAACAATGACTATGAGGCCAACCTGTGAAAAAAAGGGTGAGGCTATATGACTTGAGATCCATGTTATCCAGAACTGCATCAAAGCACTACATTGTTTAATCATAAGACCTAATGAGGAAATGAGCTCTAACACAATATAATAACCATTCTATAGTTTCATGGATAGATATTCCTCATACTACCACACCTTGCTTATGTCCACAAATATCTCACTCTTAAATAGAGGCTGTGTCCATAAGAAATCTCACAAAGGAACTATATGGAAGCTAATTCAGTAATGTCAGGAGTGATTAGACAACACTGATCACAGCAACGTCTATGTGCATGACCGGGAGTTACCTTACAGTATATTATGCTTTATCTGAGACATTGTATAAACTAGAGAGTTCATGTAGACATTGAATGGCGGTACCAAATTACCATTCATTTTCAGTTTAGTTTCCAAATGCACTTTTAAGTGTCATCCTAAAATGAGTGCAAATAAGGGCAAGCGGAGCCTAATGAAACCAATAGCAATACAAAAGCTCTGCACACTGCACAATGACTGGACGTAAAAATTTGAAAATAAGAGGAAATCAGGTGGAAAGTTACACCCGGGCAAAACATTGATTGCTGAAGTGCAACGTTTATCTGCTGCCAACAATATATTAGAAGTCATTTCACTTGTATGATATGCACTTGGCATAGAACACTCTTCTACATAGATGTGTGCACATGACTAATAGTAGGGCTCTGGACACATAAGTGGCCAATTTTCTGTCCATGCATGTGGAGTTTCAGTAAGTGTATTAGGCAGATATGTGATTTTCACATTCCTAACTTATATTCATATCTAAGGAAAAATCTTATTGAAAATCAGGCTCAAAGTTATTTTACTTTGTGAAATGTGTCATTTTTTTTACCCAGTAAGCTTCCTCCTGGTATTATAAAGCTTCTCCTCCTGTCCTTTAACACCTTTGGTCAGTAGTGTGAGTGTGTGTGCCATCTGGCACTTCTGGCAAATGCCAGATGGGACACTGGAGTGATGGGCCGCTACAAAGTGCCTGTGTGCATTAAATGCCAGGGCTGATTTTTAGTCCCAGTCTGGCCCTGGTGTGTGTGTGTGTGTGTGTGTTTAATCATTTAATTACACAGGACTAATTATGCAACAACACATAACACAATCAGAAACCTTGCTACTGCTAGGGAATACTATCATGTAGTGGTCAGTCAGCCTGCGACCTTGCCTCCCGTTCCATCTCCACATTCATTTGTCACATATAATTGCCAGTTGTCATGATGCACAAATAATGCTGCGTCCAAAGGGTTAGAGGGGACCTTTCAGCATACCCAATGGTAGTAATACAGTAGGTACTTTCATAAGGTTTATTGTGTTGATTCTATGAGAAATAAACATCTTGTAACGTACCTTTCCTATAAGAACTTTCAATGGTAGTCATTCACTCAATGCTCTGCTTACAGAACCACCATGAGAACTGGCAAGCTGCAATGGAGGTAGAGAAAGCAGAGAACCAGACAAGAGACACGAAACAAGATATTGTACGTTACTGGTTGATAATTGAAAGGATCATAACTATAAAGATGAAAGGACATAAATGCAATAAAAGTCAATTTCGTGTCATATCTATAAATATGATAAATGATTGATCCCTCTGTACAAGGCCAGTCCATATAGTAATGTTCTAGTGCTACATTTGCTTTGCTTATTATAGCACACATAATGGTAATACAGTCACAGCATTCTGTTTCTGCTTTCTGACAGCAACAGGGCAAAGGAAGATGACCCAAACAGGGGGCATGTCTCTGGAGGCACGTGCTGTGGCACTGGCTTATTGTGGAAGCAGCCTGGCTCCATTAGGGTTCAGTCTGTTTGCAGCTTTATATGTGTAAGGAATTAGTGTACATTTCGGTGCTTTCGTGTAAATTCGGCTCTGGATGGCACACGTGGGTATATACATCTGACTATTGTGTGGCTTTATTCAATGCATTTACTACGGTGTCAGGGATTAAAAAGAAATTACTATGGATCCAGTGCTTTCTGTGAACTGGAAAAGGTCCCTTGTGTGTCCGTCTATAGATCTGCGTTTTGTGGTTGTGTGCATTAGTTTTGTGAGCATTGTGTCAATAGTTTTGCACGTTTTTCTAAAAATATATATTGAGTTTTCTCTATTTAACCCCTTCTCTGTGAAGACAGCATGGGACTCCTCAGGGATGAATGATGCAATGTAAACTAGCAGAAGCGACATAATAAGATTTATCATGTTGTTTATATGCCCTCGCCTCCCAGAGCCGGATCCTCCACAGGCTGGCTGGGGTGGTGGCCCCGGGGCCCACACACAGGATCTCTCCCTGTAAGACGCGTGC